>CAKAJA020000285.1:135000-183255 GCA_916610235.2 Lasioglossum morio
TCGAATGCGGTTTACACTAAAACCTTCCAGAGTAGGAGAGGAAGTGAGAGTGAGTCAGAGAGAGAGAGAGAGAGAGAGAGAGAGAGGGAGGTGAGAGGGAGAGAGAGTGAGAGGGGCGAGAGGGAGAGAGGGGGGGGAGGGCACGTTTCTGCTGATAACTTTTGATTGAATGGACTTTTTCGAATGCGGTTTTCTCTAAAACCTTCCTGAAAGAGAGAAAGAGAGAGAGAGACAGAGAGAGAGGGGGAGAGAGTGAGAGAGAGGGGGGGGGAGAGAGGACACATTTCCGCTATAACTTTTGATTGAATGGACTTTTTCGAATGCGGTTTTCTCTAAAACCTTCCTGCGAGAGAGAGAAAGAGAGAGAGTGTCAGAGTGGGGGGGGGGGTGAGGGAGAGAGAGGGGGGAGGGGGCACTTTCTACTTATAACTTTTGATTGAATGGACTTTTTCGAATGCGGTTTTCTCTGAAAACTTCCTGAGAGAGAGAAAGAGAGAGAGAGAGAGAGAGTGTGTCAGAGAGAGAGAGTGTCAGAGAGAGAGAGAGAGAGAGAGAGAGAGAGAGAGCAAAAGAGAGAGAGAGAGAGAAATAGAATTCCCATTCACATTCCAATTGACATTGACATTCACATTGACATTGACATTGACATTGACATTGACATTGGCATTGACATTGACACTGGCATTGACATTGACATTCACATTGAAATTCACATTGACATTCACATTGACATTCACATTGACATTCACATTGACATTCACATTGACATTGACATTGACATTGACATTGACATTGACATTGGCATTGACATTGACACTGACATTGACATTGACATTGACATTCACATTGAAATTCACATTGAAATTCACATTGACATTCACATTGACATTCACATTGACATTCACATTGACATTCACATTCACATTCACATTCACATTCACATTCACATTCACATTCACATTCACATTCACATTCACATTCACATTCACATTCACATTCACATTCACATTGACATTCACATTCACATTCACATTCACATTCACATTCACATTCACATTGACATTGACATTGACATTGACATTGACATTGACATTCACATTCACATTCACATTCACATTCACATTCACATTCACATTGACATTCTCATTGACATTCGCATTGACATTCACATTGACTTCCACATTGACATTGACATTGACATTGTCATTCATATTCACATTGGCATTGACATTGACATTGACATTCACATTGACATTGACATTGACATTGGCATTGACATTGACACTGACATTGACATTGACATTGACATTGACATTGACATTGACATTGACATTGACATTGACATTCCCATTGACATTGACATTGACATTGACATTGACATTGACATTGACATTGACATTGACATTGACATTGACATTGACATTGACATTGACATTGACATTGAGATTGAGATTGAGATTGAGATTGAGACAGAGAGAGGGAGGGATAGATAGAGAGAAAGAGAGAGAGAGGTAGAACTACAAAGCAACGCGAAATGGAATTGGACGAAATAGATTATTACAAACACCTTCAGCACGTACATGCTTTTAAATAATAATGCATTGCAATGAGAAATGTTGATGTCACAGAAAACCAATTAATATAAAGCATTTCTTTGATTTGATTGTGCACATTAACATCAATCTTGCAATCGAAATCGAAATGTCAATGAAACAGTTCGAGATTTATGTTGATTTCAAAGTTAATACAAGAAAATCATTTGGTTGACATGAAATTCTGTCCATGCAAAAGTCCAGTCGTTCAAAAGTTGTGACGTCATTGGTACGCGCATTGTGCACCGCCCGCAAGGGCATCCCGCCCGGAGGGCCTAGCTACGAGGGCGTGCCGGAGGCACGCCGCGAGCAGCTAGTATATAATAAAATCGTGTCTGTCTGTATGTCTGTATGTCTGTATGTTTGTAACGGCATCACTTGAGAACGGCTAAACGTACAAATGTGCGGTTTGGACCATTAAACGCGGCGTTTCTTGGATTAGGTTTTAGAGTAAAGATCATTCGAAAAAGTCTATTGGTTCAAAAGTTGTGACGTCACAAGTGACACCATCACCACTTTTTCGCCCACTTTTGGGCACGTTTCTGCTTATAACTTTTGATTGAATGGACTTTTTCGAATGCGGTTTTCTCTAAAACCTGTCTGCGAGAGAGAGAAAGAGAGAGAAAGTCAGAGAGAGAGTGGGGGGGGGGTGAGAGGGAGAGAGAGGGGGGAGAGTGGGCACGTTTCTACTTATAACTTTTGATTGAATAGACATTTTCGGCTGCGGTTTTCTCTGAAACCTTCCTGCGAGAGAGAGAAAGAGAGAGAGAGTCAGAGAGAGAGGGGGGGAGAGAGGGAGAGAGAGGGGGGAGAGGGGGCACGTTTCTGCTTATAACTTTTGGTTGAATCGACATTTTCGAATGCGGTTTTCTCTGAAACCTTCCTGAGAGAGAGAAAGAGAGAGAGAGAGAGTGTGTCAGAGAGAGAGAGAGAGAGGGGGAGAGAGTGAGAGAGAGAGGGGGGAGAGGGGGCACGTTTCTACTTATAACTTTTGATTTAATGGACATTTTCGAATGCGGTTTTCTCTGAAACCTTCCTGAAAGAGAGAAAGAGAGAGAGAGAGTCAGAGAGAGAGAGAGAGTCAGAGAGAGAGAGAGAGAGTCAGAGAGAGAGAGAGTCAGAGAGAGAGAGAGAGAGAGTCAGAGAGAGAGAGAGAGAGAGTCAGAGAGAAAGGGTATGGGGTGAGGACACGTTTCTGCTTATAACTTTTGATTGAATGGACTTTTTCGAATGCGGTTTTTTCTGAAAACTCCCTGAGAGAGAGAAAGTGAGAGAGTGTCAGAGAGAGAGAGAGAGAGCAAAAGAGAGAGAGTGAGTCAGACAGAGAGAGAGAGAGAGAGAGAGCAAAAGAGAGAGAGAGAGTGAGCCAGACAGAGAAAGAGAGAGAGAGAGATAGAATTCACATTCACATTCCAATTGACACTAACTTTGACATTGACATTGACATTGACATTGACATTGACATTGACATTGACATTGACATTGACATTGACATTGACATTGACATTGACATTGACATTCACATTGACATTCACATTCACATTCACATTGATATTGGCATTGGCATTGGCATTGACATTGACATTGACATTGACATTGACATTGACATTGACATTGACATTGACATTGACATTGACATTGACATTCACATTGACATTGACATTGACATTGACATTGACATTGACATTGACATTGACATTGACATTGACATTGACATTGACATTGACATTGACATTGACATTCACATTCACATTGACATTCACATTTACAATCACATTGAAATTCACATTGACATTCACATTGACATTCACATTGACATTGACATTGACATTGACATTGACATTGACATTCACATTCACATTGACATTGACATTCACATGGACATTCACATTCACATTCACATTGATATTGACATTGGCATTGACATTGGCATTGACATTGACATTGACATTGACATTGACATTGACATTGACATTGACATTGACATTGACATTGACATTCACATTGACATTGACATTCACATTGACATTCACATTGACATTGACATTCACATTGACATTGACATTCACATTGACATTCACATTGACATTCACATTGACATTGACATTGACATTGACATTCACATTGACATTGACATTCACATTCACATTCACATTCACATTCACATTCACATTCACATTCACATTGACATTCACATTGACATTCACATTGACATTGACATTGACATTGACATTCACATTGACATTGACATTGACATTGACATTGACATTGACATTCACATTCACATTCACATTCACATTGACATTCACATTGACTTTCACAAATACATTCACATTGACACTGTCACTGTCACTGACACCGACAGTAACTTATCAACGAATGGACTTTTTCGAATGGGATTTGCTCTAAAACGTTTCAGAGACAGAGTGAGGGAGGGATAGAGAGAGAGAAAGAGAGAGAGAGAGGTAAACTACAGAGCAACGCGAAATGGAATTGGACGTAATAGATTATGACAAACACCTTGAGCACGTACATGCTTTTAAAAAATAATGCATTGCAATGAGAAATGTTGATATCACAGAAAACCAATTGAAATAAAGCATTTCTTTGTTTTGATTGTGTACATTAACATCGATCTCGCAATCGAAATAGAAATGTAAGTAAAACATCTTGAGACCTATTGTGATTTCAAAGTTAATACACGAAAATAAATCATTTGGTTGACATGAAATTCTGTCCATGCAAAAGTCAGGTCGTTCAAAAGTTGTGATGACATTGGTGCGCGCATTGTGCACCACCAACAAGGGGGGGGCCCGCCCGGAGGGCCTAGCTACGAGGGCGTGCCGAAGGCACGCCACGAGCAGCTAGTATATAATAAAATCGTGTCTGTCTGTATGTTTGTAACGGCATCACTTGAGAACGGCTAAACGTACAAATGTGCGGTTTGGACCATTAGACGCGGCGTTTCTTGGATTAGGTTTTAGAGTAAAGATCATTCGTAAAAGTCTATTGGTTCAAAAGTTGTGACGTCACAAGTGACACCATCACCACTTTTTCGCCCACTTTTGGGCACGTTTCTGCTTATAACTTTTGATTGAATAGACTTTTTCGAATGCGGTTTTCTCTAAAACATTTCTGCGAGAGAGAGAAAGAGAGAGAGGGTCAGAGAGAGGGGGGGAGAGAGGGGGGGTGAGAGGGAGAGAGAGGGGGGAGAGGGGGCACGTTTCTACTTATAACTTTTGATTGAATGGACTTTTTCGAATGCGGTTTTCTCTGAAAACTTCCTGAGAGAGAGAGAAAGAGAGAGCGAGAGAGAGAGAGTCAGAGAGAGAGGGGGGAGAGAGGGAGAGAGAGGGGGGAGAGGGGGCACATTTCTGCTTATAACTTTTGATTGAATGGACTTTTTCGAATGCGGTTTTCTCCAAAACCTTCCTGCGAGAGAGAGAAAGAGAGAGAGCGTCAGAGAGAGAGGGGGGAGAGGGGGGGAGGGGGCACGTTTCTACTTATAACTTTTGATTGAATGGACTTTTTCGAATGCGGTTTTCTGTGAAAACTCCCAGAGAGAGAGAAAGAGAGAGAGAGTCAGAGAGAGAGAGAGAGAGAGAGAGAGAGCAAAAGAGAGAGAGTGAATCAGACAGAGAGAGAGAGAGAGAGAGATAGAATTCACATTCACATTCCAATTGACATTGACGTTGACATTTACATTGACATTGACATTGACATTGACATTGACATTGACATTGACATTGACATTGACATTGACATTGACATTGACATTGACATTGACATTGACATTGACATTCACATTGTCATTCACATTGACATTGAATTTCACATTGACATTCACATTGACATTGACATTGACATTGACATTCACATTCACATTGTCATTCACATTGACATTGACATTCACATTGACATTCACATTGACATTGACATTGACATTGACATTGACATTGACATTGACATTGACATTGACATTGAGATTGAGATTGACATTGACATTCACATTCACATTCACATTCACATTCACATTGACATTGACATTGACATTCACCTTGACATTCACATTGACATTGACATTGACATTGAGATTGAGATTGACATTGACATTCACATTCACATTCACATTCACATTCACATTCACATTGACATTGACATTGACATTGACATTCACATTCACATTCACATTGACATTCACATTGACATTCACATTGACATTGACATTGACATTGACATTGACATTGACATTGATATTGACATTGACATTGACATTGACATTGACATTGACATTGACATTGTCATTGACATTGACATTGACATTGACATTGACATTGACATTGACATTGACATTGACATTGACATTGACATTGACATTGACATTGACATTGACTTTGACATTGACATTGACATTGACATTGACATTGACATTGACTTTGACATTGACATTGACATTGACATTGACATTGACATTGACATTCACATTGACATACACATTGAAATTGACATTCACATTCACATTCACATTCACATTCACATTCACATTGACTTTCACAAATACATTCACATTGACACTGTCACTGTCACTGACACCGACAGTAACTTATCAACGAATGGACTTTTTCGAATGGGATTTGCTCTAAAACCTTCCTGAGACAGAGTGAGGGAGGGATAGAGAGAGAGAAAGAGAGAGAGAGAGGTAGAACTACAGAGCAACGCGAAATGGAATTGGACGAAATAGATTATTACAAACACCTTCAGCACGTACATGCTTTTAAAAAATAATGCATTGCAATGAGAAATGTTGATATCACAGAAAACCAATTGAAATAAAGCATTTCTTTGTTTTCATTATGTACATTAACATCGATCTCGCAATCAAAATCGAAATGTAAATAAAACACTTCGAAATTTAAGGTGATTTCAAAGTTAATACAAGAAAATAAATCATTTGGTTGATATGAAATTCTGTCCATGCGAAAGTCCAGTCGTTCAGAAGTTGTGACATCATTGGTACGCGCACTGTGCGCCGCCCGCAAGGGCAACCCGCCCGGAGGGCCTAGCTACGAGGGCGTGCCGGAGGCACGCCGCGAGCAGCTAGTTTACAATAAAATAAAATACAAAAGAGATATTCTCGAATAATTTTATTTTTAAAATAATGTATTCTTACAAAGACCTTCTCAAATAATTTTTACATACACACACACACACACACACACACACACACTATATACATATTTAATCTATTTTATGCGAACGCCGCGATGATGTCAGCGCACGAAGCCGCTAGTTCGCAATCGATCAATGAACTTTGATCGAAGGATTCGCTCTCGACGATCGCTTTCGTAACATTCTTCGCGTTGCTATACTTCACCGTACCGACAAAATTCATAAATTTAGTAGTCACCGCGGGAACATTATCGATTAACGATGAATACATGTTGTGTACGCAGAATTCAAGATTATACAAGTTATGCATAGTTTTTTCTGTGACGTACAGAGCTCCGAACTGATTCGACAATTTGACTAGATTCATGCCATTGAGATTAACTATTTCTAACGTTACATCATCACTCATTTTTCGACACTGTTTCGATGAAAGTAAATCGGAAATATACTCCTTCGTGCGCAACAGCTCTGTCCATGCGTCCAGGGAAAACGTGATCTCCTTACTGCGGTTATCTCCTATAGCCAGTTCCACGCAAATGTCATCGCCGACGCGTACACCAATTTCAAGATATTTGAAATAATTGCCGGCTATGGAATATCTCCGACTCATGATCCGTGCGCTGCGCAAACTCCTCAATGATGACGATGATTGCGATATGGGCTGCTGCTGTTGTGAAACCCTGCAACAGATTACAAATAAAAAATTAGACATTTTTCTAAATTTCTTTTTCCTTTTCACATTTCTTTTCTCTCTACTTACATATTATTTAGCCTCCTCTTTTTGTATGACTCCTCGGCGTGCGAACGTTCACATTCGGCGAGCGGGCGACGGTTGTGCTGCATCGTTGATTGTAAAGCGTAATTAGCGATGGCTGTCTCAATCTGAAGCTTGATGCTCGGAATACGTCGTTTTATACGATGTTCCCCTACCACTTCCTTACCGATAAGATTGGTAAAATGGACGCATCCCCTCCCCGACAGTTATATACATATATAATCTCCCTACCACTTTCTTTTTACGACGATGAAAAATGATTTCTTAATCGATATTGTAATGTCCCCAAGGAAGAGTATCGACCAAATTGCTGCAAATATACCGCTTATCGTCATGTGGGCTCAACGCTAATTTCTTTTCAGACATCGAATACACCTGATGCCGTACGGACACTATGCGATTACCGGTTACGCTCTCTTCCGTATGATTGCGAAGACATTCGACATAGTCTTCGAAACTTATATCTCGAGCGGTAACGTTTGTCCTGATACCTTTGATCTTTTTAGTATCCTGATCACCGTGCACGCGAATCGCATACATTTTCGAACGAAGTCCTACGAACTCAGTCATAATTTTACCGCCGTTTTCATCCTTCATCAAACCGAGCTGTTTATTGTTCGCGAGCGGAACACCGTAAACGTTGTTCACGGCATAATTGCTTGTGTCGTATCTGTGGATATCGCGTTTCAACAGTTCCTCGTACGCGTCATCGCAAGCGATCTGGTATATCAAGCTATCCGTGTCAGTGTACAAAATCTTACAAGTTTGCTGGAACTTTGGATGCATGTACTCGTAATGAAAGCTGTACAAATGAAATTTTGAAATATCTAAAATTGACATGCCTACGTAGATTGGTTTGAAAAATTTAACTAGCAGCTTTTTCAGCTGAATCGCGACAAAGTCCTCGGAGAACACCGTGCAGCTATGAAAATTTGGTCTGGCTATCAATCGTTCGACACCGTGTCTACCGCTCCATCGAGAAAGTAATTTCACGATCGTATGATTTCGAACATTCTCCATAGTTTTTCCAAACACGGCATTGTTCATTAATTTAAACAAATTTTTAGAAAAAATCGTTGGTGGCGTTAGCGCGTAATTTCGTGTTCAAATCGATGTAGTTGTACAACCATCGTGACTGTCGAAACTCCAGAATTCGATGTATTTTCAGCAATTTCAGATTATGTTTTAAACACTGCTGGAGGTATCGGTAATGTACAACGTATCGTTCCTTATCGCGAAGCGTTGCCATCAACTTTTTCTGTGTACTCGAGTCGGTAGCCGTGTCGTGACTTGGACAAAACGGAAGATCCGCGTGAGCATCGTGAATTTCGCGCGGATACTCTAAATCTACCTCCAAAATGTATCCTACGGGACTATCTGCCGGAATGGATTCGACGTCGAAATTATCCGCGTTCACCCATCGAAAGTCTCTGTGCGGCAGAGGTTGCGACATTGCCCAACCGTACAAATTATTCACATCGAAATACATTAAGTAGGTGGACGGTTTGGTCGAGTCGTGCGTAGATAAATATTTATTGTTGGCGTGCGCATATCTGTGAGAACACTGGCTCAATCCGCCGCGTATTCCCCGCTCCACGAACAAAAGCATGTCGACGTCGGTCAACAACTCCAATTCGATCTTTGTCATTTTTAACATCACGTCCCACGCGAAACCGGGGAGCGTGTAATAATGCGCCGGATCGAGCTTGTAATTCTCGAGACAGTCGTCGCGAAAATTTTCAAACACATCCGCCAACAACAGCACGTCCAATTTTAAATATAAATCGCTGTACTGCCCAAGCGTTTGTACAGCGAAACGCGACCAAACCGTATTCGCGTGAAGGTAATCGACGTCGGATATCTCGCTGCCGTACAACCGATTATAAAATGCTTCACGCGGCGGCAAACACGTATCGCTTAATTTGTCGTACGATGTCAGATAGTCGTACGGAAAAACGCCTTTTCTGGTCAATAGTTTGAAATCGTCGCGGGAAAGATGTGCAAATTCTCCTCGCACGATGCGTAATTTACTTTCGTCCAAGTACGACGACAGCTTGTCCAGACTCGAGTTCAAGAACTTGAACGAGTCGATGAAGCGGAATTTCAAAAACTTTGCATACTTTCGCGCTTCACCCTGCTGTCTCTCGATAGGAACGTTCTTCGTGAAAGAGATGTACTTCTCTTTCGTCAATGGCAACACGTCTATCCGCCCCTCGAACGAGTTAGCTAATTCTTTGATAATGAAATGGGTGTCGTATCCCGATAAATTATGGAAAACCACGGGTATCACGTACGAAGATTGATAGCTTAAATTGCATCCGTTATGAGCCGGACCGCGATACGCGCCCGTGAAATGGCAATGATCGCGCACCCTCGTCGCGTCGGAAGTGTCGAACGGTTTCTCGCAGACATGACAATGCGTAGCCGTACGAAAATTTAACTTTTCCGTTTCGGTTAACGGATTCATCGGTACCGTTCGGTCGAATATCGGCTGCAATTTATGACTCAGTTCGTACAACTTGTTCGCGAACCATGCGGTGCATCCCTCTTTATCGCGATAAACCTGATACTCGCACAAAGATTCGTCGTACCGGCAATGCATGTAGTATCCTATGCTAAACGCGTGGTGGTGTTGATATTGTACGCGTGCCGCGCGGTCTTGTCCTTCCCGTCCCTCGGGCAGCAGCAGGCACTCCAAGTCGGCATAGATTACGAACGGCGCCTGCTCTTTGTTTGTGTGGTTCTTAAACCGTAACCACTTATCTTCTTCCGATATTGGAAGCTCCAGAGCGCAATCGTTCATCCGTTCGCAGTCGACCGTATGAACGTTTAATCTCTCCGGCGTGGCAAAATATTGCAAGCACCTGTGGGAAGAGGATAAAATTATGTCTTTTTCCTTCAAACAATTTAAAAACAAAAAAAAAAAATACAACTTACCGATCGCAAATATACTTCTGATGATTATTCTTGCTAAGCTGTGGTGAAACCAATCGTGATAGATTTCGTATACACATGAAATGGCCGTGCGTCTTTGCAGCATTCTGTAGAAACAGCAAGTTGATGTGTCTTCCCTCCCGTTTCTTCTCGGTCAAATGCAGCGTTACGCATTTCTTGCGCACCCATTCGAACACGTTCACGGAAACGTCGTTTTCTCGTTCAAATTTCCGGATGTCTTTGAACGACATAGGTAGTTGAAAACCTTCGGTTTTCGGAAGCATGTCTTTATAGTGCGGATACGCCGACACACGCGACGGATTTCTCTCGACCGGATAGAGACCTGCCACGATCGCCCAGAAAAAGCATGCGTCGTCGCTGCTCTTCACGTTCACGACCGCTCTTTTCAGCTGTATCACTCTGGGCACGCTGCATGCGACGGTGCAGCCGGCTTGAAACGGCTGGTATTTGCTAAAGTTTACAATCAGATGTAATATCTTAGACAGCGCCCACCCGCTGTCTCGCTCTTGAAACTCCTCCAACGATGTCAAAATCGCGGGCACAACGTCTCTCTGATACCACTGCCGTAGATTGCTCGTCCGAAACAATGCAACGTTCCGCGTGCCGAAACTTTTCACGGAAACCTCGTTGGCGCGCTGCATGAATTCCGCCTCCAACGTTACGTTAGCTTTCAGAGATGAATGCGTGTTTAAAAATTCCGTAACGCGTCCCGTAATTATTCGTTTCGCGTGCTGCAGAAATTGTTTCGGGTCGATGTGTTCGACGTTGATAACGATACCGCTCGATATGCGACTTTTAAACGCCGACTCGATATTTTCCCAACGAAGTGTCGACGCTCTCGCACCCCTGCGATCGTACAAACCTCTACCGACGCGCGACGAGGAAATACGATGATTCAACGAAACGTTCAAAGTTTTCATACGGCACATAATCGATGTTAGACTAAATTTCTCGCCTAACGATAATTGCTCCTTTGCACACGATAGATAATTGACACAGCACTGCAGAGACTCGATGTACGAGCGATGCCATTCGCGATACTCGTCCATGGTTTTCACTAACATCGACATGCGTGTCAAACACTTTAACATATTTTTACACGTTTCAATCATCTTGATACCTCACGCACGATATACTTGGAATAACTTTAAACGCATCAAACGATGGACCGTTCGCGTATGACTGCATTCGCAGCCGATCGTGCCCTAAAGATTCATTTTGATACCTTCCACCCCCTCCCCCACTCCATGCAATACAGAAGAGGAAAGAAATGATAAGGAGAGCGAAAACAGATGCTGTGGTCAGATATCGCGGCTTGGCGACTCGATGTCGGCCGTCGAAAGGATGTTGATATTACGAATATACAATAAAGACGAGGAGAGAAATGATAATGAGAGAGAGAGATGTAATTGGGCCAAAGGATGTTTATTTAAAAATGATAAGCCGCATGAGAACCGAGATCCGATATCGCGACTCCCGCCGCCGACAGGATGTTTATATTATTATAAACATACCGGGGCTCGCGCAATACCAGGAAGCCGATCTTAAATGCAATACCTGGAAAACTAAAAATCCCCCCTCCCCCTCCCCCCTCGCCTACGAACGGTGGCTTACGCAATACCACCATGAAAATTCCCCTCACCCCAACCCCCGCAAAAATATGTTCGCGCTATACGGTAAGTTAGTATGGAACAGAACCTGCTGGTTCAGCTGCGTCGGTAAGGTAGGAATCTACCTACAATGATAAGTGGTGTGCTAGAACCGGCATATATATCCTACTAAAGGATGTGAATTTTAACGGAAAAGGTTGAAGGAAATTGTAGGAGTGAATATAAACGGGTAGAATATCCAGATTTGCAATAAATTATCTGTATTTTGCACCAAAACTAGTACAATAGTCGATGTGATGAGATTGTAACAGATTGAAAAAGGATAGAATAAAAGTGACGGCGATCAGCTGACTGTTTTGACTTGTACGCGAGAGTGATTTACGACCCTTCTCTGTCCTGCTTTTATTGTCCCGATTCTCCTGGAAGTTCGTCACGCCTCGCTGGTTCCGGTTGAGCCTTCTCGAACATTCCAGAAGAATCGAGACTGCAAATAGCCAATCAGGTGATCGGGATGTCACCGCGCGAGCCTCGCGTGCATACGCCTAACGGTGTTCTTTCGGCGGGACCTCGCGATACCTGCTCTGACGTCACGCGGTGCTGGTGGGCTAACATGGCGTTCGAGCGCGCCAGTCTTGAACACGTTCCAATGTGTCTTGATATTCGGGGTCCCCAAAATACTTTCGAAACGCGACTACGAAATCCTCCCAAGTTTCCCATTTTCTACTTTCCCCTACGTACCAAAGTTTCGCGATACCCTCTAGACAAACCGGCAGACAGCGAATAAGATCTTTGTCCGCGACGTTACTATATTTTCGTTGTTGGTTGAGGTCTTCCAGAAAGACTTCCGCGTCCTCTCCGGTTTCCCCCGAAAATCTCAATCGCCATCGTCGCATCAAATCTGCGACTGGTTTTCCTCGGTAATATAACTCGCGGGTACTACGTTCGCCCGGCACGGTGTCTTTTGGTTCGTCGAAGTCTTGGGGGTCTTTCGGATTTGCTTTGATTTCGCTGCGACGAGATCGAGTTGGTGATCGTGGTTTTCGCGGTGATGGAATTGGGATTTTAATATCGTGCGGGGGTGATTTTCCCCCGACGGCATTTTCCTCCCCCGAGGACTTGGGGTTTGAGACCCATTCCTCCATTGCGTCATTGTATAATGATCGTCCCTCTCCCCCATCGCTTTCCATCTTCGGCAAGCTCAAAAATCGTCGCATTTTCTTTTGGGACCCCCGGTATCGCGTGAGTTCTCCGAATTCTACGGACTATATACACGTGTTTACTTTCGGCAATCGTCGGCCGCACGCGTGATGTCAACCGCGGACCTCGCGAAGCTATTTGACTCGACAAAGGGCAACGTTGTCGCGATCTCGGCAAGAGGAAAGAAAAATAACTTTATCGTTAATTCGTTAACGGGTGTTCGATTCCGTTTAGAATTGTGTGCTTTCCTAACGCTATCTCCAACTTTCCGAATAAATGTTGATTTAATCAACCGCAAATGGGAATAGGTCGCAAATAAAAATCGATGATCGAAATAATGTGTGCTCTTTGCTACTCGGCAAATATACGCACTCTATCGCAAATTGTACATTTCTGAATTGTTTTTCAAATGACAGTACTCGTCTATTTGTCTACTACGGCACGAAAACCTCCACCATACTTCCCTTCACCACATGATGTACACAAAAAAAAAAACAATAAAAAAAATGTGGTGGGTAATTTGTAATGGGGGAACAATCAGAAATTTAAATTATCGTTGAGCCTCGTACCATTCCAGGCAATCAGAGAAAATTTCACACAAATATGTACAATAATAAATAATCAATGCACAATAGATAATAAATAATACACAAAATAAATAAATAAACAAAATCCGCGAGAAATAAATAATAAATAATCACCAATAAATAATAATAAATAATGCACAAAATAAATAAAATAGTTCAACAAGATCCGTATGTACTAAATTTTAAACGTAATTAAATAAATGACGAAATAAGTAAACAAATAAATATATGAATAAGTGAATACGTGAGGAATCAATTATATTCGTTATGGCATAGATAGTCAGTGATCAAGACTATCTTGGCAAAAAAAAAAAAAAATTTTTACAACAATGTCCGTGAATACTCACTAAATAATTGATTCAATTTTTAGGAGATTGTGATCGATATAAATGTTTTGTTCGCGAAATCATCGAAAAATATCGGTAATTTTTAATTCTGGCGGCAATTATTGTTACTTCCAGTGTTTTCGTTACTGCTTCTAATTATTAATTGAAATTCTTGTTTAATTATTGCCAAAAAAAAAAAAAAAAATTTTCACATTTCAAGCGTAGTGTCTTTGAAACAATTAATTTATCCCGTAATAAGCACGGTAATAATTAATTGACTATTGATAAATTGAATTAGAACAAATTAAATTGCTCGCCCGTTTTCATCTATCGATCGCAAATTCCTTTATTCATTACCTGAAAGAAAAACAATGTTACACATGAAATGGGGAATGGTACGAGAAGCTCGGCAAACATATAAGAAATGAATACAATTTCAAATGAATATTATAATACAATAGGTGTGTTGGCTCGTCGTCTCTTGGAATTCGAGAAAAAAAATTCCGGACGCGAATGGGTCGTGTTGTCTCTATTACGCGACGGCCTCGTTCGTTCTCGCGATTTGTACGACTTGTCGTCGACAGAATGTATTTTTCCCGTGAGAGTCCCGAACTTCCACGCGTATTTTTCCGAATTTCGCTTTTCTCAAATCGCTTCTCAGCGAGAGATTAGACTGTTCGGGCGCCAATTTGTCACGTCGTCCGTTTCCCCGGAAGGGGAAGCGGGGCGACTACGGGTCTTTAAAAGGCGTTTTAGCCGGGCCTCGGTCGGTCGCGCGACACGTGGTCCGCCCGCGACAAACAGATCCTGTGTGCTTCGGGTTCCTCCGCTAATATTCGGGTCGCGAACGAGAAATCGGGCGCCAGGTACGTTATCCTACCACGCGAAAAAGCCGGAAAATGGCTTACGACTCAGCGGACGATTCCCGAAACAACAGGCTCTGCGCGAAGACCTAGGATAGCTCGGTGAAGGGCCAGGGACTCGAGGAGCGGACGGGACATTCCCCGCGACGGGAACGTTTCTCACGAGGAAAGAATGAGACAGTATTTCGGCAAAATGAGCGTTTATTCGCTATCGTCCAGTTGCTGACGACAGTCGGCAACAAATATAAAATTTTACCGGCGCTTTTACAATGAATTAACGGCAGATCGGCAGCCGTTCGCGCGAGATCGAAGTTTCACTATCCCTACGCGTCGAGCTCGGCAGTCACAGGATTCCGCGTGAATTGTACAAGCCTTTACGGCACGAATCTACCGAGCTCAGATGGAATACGCGATTCTCTCCGCGACTGTGTCGAAGGATGCGGCAAAACGATCTTTATGAACGAAACGGGCACGTCGCGTCGTCCCACCGTGGGCAGCCTCGAGGAAGAACGATTCCCTACATTAAATTCGGCACGTTCCGGATCGTCCCCGCGCGAGGTTCCGGCAACGGGATCAACCACGGCCGTCTCGACGTTCCGCGTGTCGATTTCCCTCTTTCGACAACGCAGACGGACACGTGGTACGCGACGCGAAGAACAATAACTCGCAAATAACACTCCCGAGCCAACACGAATCAAGTACTACGGAATTAACGCAAAGCCTGACCGGCACTTACCAAACGAAGCTGGACGTTTCGTCTCGGCAGTTGCAAACGACTTATTTGATATACGCAATATTTCAAGGACTAGGTTCTTGGCGATACTACGGCACAGTGACCCAATTCCCTTAGGCTCGGGAACGCGGAAGCGAGGCGTCCCCCTACTCCCTCAACTATTTCCGCCGGCGCGACACTCGGGCCTATCGCGGTGGTTCTCGCGGCAGGGGCGGCTCGCGTGCTCTTGTCCCCCCGAGTCTCCGACAACTTGTAGTTTCGCCGAAGACGACTTTCTTCGATATCGCGGTGCGCGGTGAGGTTGGAACGGGCCATTCCGGCAGTCTTCTCTTTGGGGCGCTCCGGATGAGGGGCGATGAGGTTGAGCTGGTGTTAATCTCGAATCCCCGAATTCCTCCTCTGCTCCTCCAGGTTTGTTGGCCCGGGCTCGTTCCCAGCTCGGCATGTTACTGGTGGCGGCAAGTCCGCGATAGGTCCTCCGAGTGTCTCTTCTCGAGATTATTTCGCTAATTAGCGGCCGGAAATAGGTACCTGGCTCCCATCAGGAGTTCGGCTCTTGTCATCTGTAACTTCGCGTCGCGCTCAGAGGCGCGACATTCAAACGCGTTAATTTTTCCCTCTGGTACTCGAGCTTCCCAGGGAGAGCGATCGCAACGGCCCTTTCGTTTCGGCACTGCTTGACGGGTCCCGGTCTTACGCCTGGGGTTCGGATTGACGTCGGCAAACTTGCCACGTCACACTACGCCGGGACATTGCCGATTGGTGCCAACAACACGGGGCGAAAACCACACCGACCGAGGCAACGGTACGAATCGCAGATGGAACAATAGTAGAAATGAACGAGGAATTAGAAATAATCATTAACCTCTGCGGGGACGCTCTGGAAATTACCTGCCCGGTACTTCCGTCACTCACGCAACCCATGCTAGTAGGGATGGACGCGCTAAGAGCGCTCGGAACCCGAGTCGCCATCGGAACGCAAAACTGGGAGCTCTACCAAAAAGCCGATGCAATAGACACAGAAGGACTGGCAAACTGCACACCAGAGCAGGACCGCCAACTCCAAGAACTACTAGCCAAGGAAATACCCAAATTTGCCGCACTCAAGGGAACGACCCACATGGTCACTCACCGTATTCGCCTAAAAACTACCGAACCAATAAAACAACGATACACACCGCGCAACCCGGTCACACAGAAAATAATCGACGAAGAAGTCGACCGCATGCTCCAAGAAGGAGTCATAGAACCGTCCACAAGCCCGTGGAGCTCCCCCGTAGTAATCGTACGGAAGGCAAATGGAAAACCACGATTCTGCATTGACTTTCGAAGGGTCAACACCGTAACCGAAAAAGACGCCTACCCACTACCACAAGTACAGGCAACGCTAGAAAAATTACGGGAAGCCCGGTACATATCTACCATAGACCTAGCGAACGGATACTGGCAGGTACCACTGGACCCGGACAGCCGACCAATCACAGCCTTTACAGTACCAGGATGGGGGCTGTTCCAGTTTAAAGTAATGCCGTTCGGGCTACATTCCGCACCGGCAACATTCCAAAGACTCTTGGACACAGTCATTGGCCCAAAACTAGAGCCGAGAGCATTCGCGTACCTCGACGATATAATCATCCTCGGCCGCACCTTCGAGGAACACCTGGAAAACCTGCGGGAAGTACTACAGCGACTACAGCAGGCCCGACTGCGCATTAACCCAGAAAAATGTCACTTCGGCCGAACCGAATTACGATACCTGGGGCACGTAATAACACCCCAAGGAGTACGAACAGACCCGGAAAAAGTACAAGCAGTACGGAACATAGCAGCCCCGGGATGTATAAGGGAGCTCCGCCGATTTTTGGGCATGGTATCGTGGTATCGCCGGTACATACCACACTTCGCAGACACCGCCGAACCGCTGCATCAACTGCTACAAAAACGGCGCGGTTGGAGATGGGGCGACACCGAAAACCAAGCATTCGAAACACTCCGAGCACAACTAGCACAAGCGCCAGTACTAATCTGCCCCGACTTCAACAAACCGTTCATCCTACAAACGGACGCCAGCGGACAAGGACTCGGAGTGGTCCTCACGCAAGAAAGCGAAGGAGAGGAGAAGGTCATCGCATACGCCAGCCGCACGCTAAACAAAGCAGAACGAAACTATACCGTCACCGAACAAGAGTGTCTGGCAGTCGTCTGGGGCATCAGAAAAATGCGCCCATACTTGGAGGGATACCACTTCACAGTGATTACCGACCACCAAGCCCTGCAATGGCTGCGAAGGATAGAAAATCCTTCCGGAAGACTCGCTCGCTGGGGCTTAGAGCTCCAGCAGTACGACTTCTCGATACAATACCGCCGGGGCGAACAAAACTTCGTAGCCGACGCCCTGTCAAGACAACCAGACGACTTAGGACTCGCAGAACAAATATACGACGGATGGTATCAACAAATCCAAAAGAGGAGTACCGAGAACCCGAAGAAATACCCTGAATATCGACAACACCAGGGACAGGTATACCGCCGGATCCCAGACAACACCGGACTACAACCAGAATGGGAATGGAAGAAGTGCATTCCCGCCGCCAAGCGGAAAGAGATCCTACGACAAATGCACGACGACCCGACCGCAGGACACTTAGGCACAGCTAAAACAATCGCACGACTAACCCGGCGATACCACTGGCCACGAATGCGCCAGGACGCAGCAAAATACGTACGACGCTGCAACAGCTGCCTACAGTATAAAGCAATGCAACAGGCACCAGCAGGAGAAATGTTCTCCACACCAGCCATGGGACCATGGGACGTTGTCACCGTCGATTTAGTGGGGCCCTTGCCACGATCAAACCAGGGCTACACCAGTATGATCGTACTCCAGGATAAATTTAGTAAATGGGCCGAGGTGCGACCTCTCCGCCAGGCAACAGCACCCGCCGTCACCAGAGCCGTCGAAGAACTCATTATACTAAGACACGGATGCCCACGCCTGGCAATTACGGATAATGGACGCCAATTCGAAAGCCGAGAATTCCGAACACTCCTCCAACGATACGGAATCGACCACCGCAAAACGCCACCGTACACGCCTCAGTGCAACCCGGTGGAACGCACCAACCGCGTCCTAAAAACAATAATTGCACAGTTCGCCACGGAGAACCACCGGACATGGGATCGAACCGTCGCGACCGCAACCTTCGCATACAATACAGCAAAACACGGAGCGACAGGAATGACCCCCGCATACATAATATACGGACGGGAACTAGCAACCCATGGCACAGACCGGCCAGTAACAGAACAAGTAGGAGAAAACGCCACACCAAGGGACTACGAACACCGGGAGCAAACAATCGCTCGCCTCCCGATTGCATACCAACTCGCACGCACCACGCAAGCCCAGGCAACCGAGACACAACGCCGCAATTACAACCTGCGCCGACGCAAATGGCAACCAAAAATCGGCGACAACGTAATGAAGAGAGAACACCCTCTGTCGGTAGCAGCAGAAGGCTTCTGCGCCAAACTCGCCCCAAAATTTTCAGGACCATACAAGGTACGAGCAATCCTCGGACCTACAGTAATGGAAATACAAGCCGGCAGAGGGCAGCGCCATCGGGTTCACATACAAGACCTAAAACCGTGCGAGGAAGAAGAGGGAGAAACCGAAGAAAAAGAAGGCCCGGAGAGCTATATAAACAACCGGAGAAGAAACAACGAGAACAGTCATCGCAACGATGCCAAAGCGACAACATCACGAGACCACAAAGAAGGCAGCACTTCCAATGAGACCAGAAATGGCCGACAGACCGATGGAAGCACGTATCAGGGAAAGGATACGAGACGGATCAACACCGTGGCCGAACAGGGTTCGCGGGCCACCCAAGAAGGTACAGCCTCCCCCGAGGATGGAACACCAGGCCCTGGAAATCACGCAAGTGAAACCATGTGCCACCAAAACCAGCACCGAGAGGATGAAGGACCTCAGCATAGACGAGGGGCTACAGGAGCTAGACGAGCTCCTCGCAACCTACGAAGGTCGCCCCGAATTGCTGCCACCATTGCCGCCATCACCGCCAACACCTACGGGACCCGAAATAGAGATGCTGCTGACATCACCGCCGCCGCCACCGCCAACCCCGATAGTAGGGGAGAAAGCAAAAGACACTCCACCACCAAAAATGGCCGAACCAGTAACAGCAAAGGCCATGACAACGGGGACAAAATCAGCGCCACCAAAAACGAGGGTGACGAAGAAGACGCCACCACCGAAGCTGGCCGGGATAATCCGACCAAAACCGAAGGCAACACTACAGCAGAGGACAACCGGGCCAGCACGCCCGAAAACAACAACAATACCCCCACCCGCACCAGCCGTGCAAACAATACCCGGACCGAGCACTGCCCCGACAAGGGCAACTACCGGGGCCACAACACCACAGGGAAGGAAAAGGCCGGGAACAGGCCTACCACCTACGCAGAGGCAGTCCGAGCGTCGAAACGCCCCGAACTCCTCACCGATCCCTTCGTCGCCGAGCGTCGAAACGCCCCGAACTCCTCGCCGATTCCTTCGTCGCCGAGCGTCGAACCATCCCGACTATCGCACCGATAGCCTCGTCGCCGAGCGTCGAATCGTCCTGACTACCGCACCGATTCCCCGTCGCCGAGGTCACCGCGAAGTCACATCACCGGCCACTACGACGCGAACAACCGCGATACCCACGTGCCGGCCATAGCGAGCCGTACACACACACACACCGGATTATTTATTTCTCCCGATCTAAATCCTCTCCTCGCCGGTCGAACCCTGGCACGACGAGTCATAAGGGCACCGAGAGGACCCTGCCGATCACTCGGACTCAACCCCGAGAATCGGACCCGTTACAATGGTACCACGACAAGATACCTTTGAATCAACGACTATGGTACCACAACAAGATACCTTCGAATCACCGCGCACGCCATCTTTGGAATCTTCAATGCGTAATATTTTTGAAAATCCTGAAACTCATCTCGAGGAAAATCAACGTCAAACCGAGAGTCTTGGACCTTTGGCGCGCGAATATTTAGAAAAATTTTTTACCGGACCGACGAAAAATTCTGACAACGTGTATGGAGTATTTTTGAAAGACGATAAGCTGATGCTGGGAAATTCAACGTTCGAGGTGGACAACAACGATGATATCATCGTTAAGGGGGTACGGTACAAGGGGACTCGTGGTCTTTACGAATTGTTATTCAGCAGAATACCTGATGAGCGGCTGTACACCGAGGACGATAAGAACACATATAAAAGAATTCTCACTCTTACGCATGCGCATTGACGCCGGAATCAGGTAATGGGAAACAAAGGTTACAAGTATAGGAAAATTATAGGACCGGTGTTTTCATCGCGAGGTGGGAGAGGGATTGAACTTCCATCTTTTATGTGCGTGACCGACCATCCGATCGATTACGTGCATTGGGATGATCCAAACGAACTCGTCGATCGTTTGAAATTGTTAACCACTTCGAAGAATGCCGGCCATTCCAACCATGACAATGAAATAATGTCGATAATTGAAGAACTTCGCGAAGCTGGTATAATTATACATTAAAGCGCAGGTGCGTTCGTTGAGTCAGTGATGAGAGAAATGTTGATCGATGAAATTGTTATGACTCGATAAAAATGCGCGTTCGTCTTAATTGTTGCGAAACGAATCAAACGATATCCTCGGGAGAAGACGACAACGGTGAAAGCTGGAACTTGAGATTTCAAAGTCTAAGGATAAAACTGGATGAGATAATTCAACGAATACTGTGGATGGAAAAGCAGGTAAAACGGTTGTGCAAGCGATACGAGTTGCCGATAATCGAGGAAGAAGAAGTAGAAGAAGACTAACTCGAGCGAAAACATGTCTATCGACAAATTTGGTAGAGTGCTTCGCGAAGCTGATAAAAGCGAGCCGAATGTTTCTTCGATTTTCTATCCCAACGTTTTGAAAAGTTATCTGTACGATAACGCTATATGTTTGAACGATGACGCTAAATTGTACGATGCGAAAGGTATGAGGATCGGGCACGTAGCGAATCCTGAGACAAACGATCATGCTGCAACCAAACTATACGTGGACACGCTTAACGCGAAGCTCGAGTTCGAGATCATGAAAAAACTGGTCAATGAACTGAAAACTGCTAAACAGACGATAAAGTCTGAAATATTAGCTAAACAGGATGAAAAACTGAAAACCGCTAAAGAAACGATAAAGTCTGAAATACTGACTACGATACAAGGCGTTCGATACGATGCAGACAAAAATATGAGATCAATCGATTCACGTACCAATGAGATTGACGCGAAAATCCATCATTCGGATGAGTCGCAAACGCTCGAGGTCTTGAAGGAGAAGGAAAAAAATCGATATCGTCGATGACGATCGGCTGGAGAACTTTGGAATAAACTTTCATGACCGACCGACCGACCGACTGACATATCTTGAGAAATCTATGGATAGATGTATAACAGTCATACCGCACAACTGCTATACTGCATACTGCATACAGGACAACCGCTATACCTGTACCTGTACCTGTACCTGTACCTGTACCTGTACCTGTGCCTGTACCTGTAACTGTACCTGTACCTGTACCTGTACCTGTACCTGTACCTGTACCTGTACCTGGACCTGTACCTGTACCTGTACCTGTACCTGTACCTGTACCTGTACCTGTACCTGTACCTGTACCTGTACCTGTACCTGTACCTGTGCCTGTACCTGTACCTGTACCTGTACCTGTACCTGTACCTGTACCTGTACCTGAACCTGAACCTGAACCTGTACCTGTACCTGTACCTGTACCTGTACCTGTATCTGTACCTGTACCTGTACCTGTACCTGTACCTGTACCTGTACCTGTACCTGTACCTGTATGGGAAAAAAAACGAGGCATGGGAATATAACTGAGTTTTGAAGATTTTTTTAAGAAAAAGTATATATGTGAAACTCGATAAAGTATATGTGCAGATACGATGTATCGAGAAGCGAGAACGCTTCAATTACTGGAAAGGCATGATTGAAAAGTGAATAACCAGTTAAAAGAGGGAGAGGAAGAGAGATACAACAGCGACGATGAGTAAAGAAAACGTGGTGGAAGAGCTGCATGCTCCGGCGAGACGTTTTTACCCGCGTAGACGTGTTGTGACGTGGCAAATTAACCACGTCCCTCCCAAATTAAGATATTAATCTTTAAGAGAGTTCGAAAGGACCGGATCACCCTTTAGCAGGAAAAATGCGTACAAAAGCAGCAGTAAGCGCTCCCACTGGAAAGTCCTGAAGTGTAAGATTGTAAACTGTACACAAACGGACGTCGCGCCTATTGGCCCGACGTACTATTTCAGGACCGTAGCTCGGGCTCAGGGAGCCCGACTATCATTCGCTACTAACATAGAGGAGAACCAATGCTGTTGCCGCAAAACTGGACTCGGAATGCCCGAACACTCATTGGTGTAAACAACTTCGAAGGAAAACAAATGGACCAATAGCTCAGGCCAATCAACCTGGAGGCGCCGACGAGAGACTAAGGGACCACGGAGAACATCAAAAATCGTCCCGTCGACGTCTCGCCCTGCAACATGGTCCCCGCAGGAGCGGCTGAAGGAATCCTGGAATGCCTTCCGGCATTCTCGGCGGCCAATAGGACGTCGTTACGGAAATCGGGGAATCGGCCGGTCGGGAGCCCCCCTGTCGAGTGCCGGTCCTGAGAGGTGGCGACACCGCGAGCGACAGTAATTGGTGGGCTAAAGAATTAGGGGGAGAGGAGCGACCGTTCGCTTCCGCATCCTCGAGACACGCCGAGCGTTGAATCACTGCTGCGTAGGATCTTGTCACGATAAGTCGTATTACCACCCCCATTATTGTAACCGCGTGTGCTGCGGAAAAGTTATAGTTTGTACGCTGCCGTAATCAGCTAGGCGAACCGTTCCACGCTGCCGGTGGTAAGTACCAATCAGGTCACATTTAAAGAATATCTCTATTGTACTTTAGTTGTTCGTGGAGAGAAAATGAGGTTCTCCCAAATTGATAACAAATGGTTTATTAAAACAAAAACTCAACAACTAATATACATAACAAGATACATTAATGACAAGAAAATCACGCGTTGACGACTCGGTGTCTCTAAGACGACTCATTTCGTGTCCGTAAAATACGCGCTTATATCTACCCCAGTGCCTCCAGGTATTTCCTTCAAACAAGGAAAATCCCTGGAGTGGGGTTGTCGCTTTCCTAGACGTACCCCTTGGAGAAAGTTCGCGTCCTTGGACCGACTACCCGTATCCAGGCGAAATCGAGGGTTGGCGGCCAAATGTGCGCGCCGCGGAGAAAACCCTCGACCTGGTCGCCAAATGTGCGCCCCAGGTAGAACTGGGAACCGACGACCAAAAGTGCATTCGGGAAAACCTGGGCCTGGCGACCAAATGTGCACACTTGATCTGGCCGGAAATCCGGCGACCAAATGTACGCTAGGTCCCAGCCCGCATGTGAGAAGTCTACCTGGGTCGGACTAACTTTCTCCAAGAGGTCCGCTACATCACCCCCTTACCAGTGCCAACGACCCTAATCTACAACATATATACATACCTATGTTCTACGTTATTAACTGTATTCTACTATTTAAAAAAAATGAAAATAAAAATGCTAACTCTACCCTACAATAACAAACTTAAACCGCTGTAGTTAGTTAACTAAATATGAACACAGAAATAACGAATAGAGTATGTACTGAGATTATCTTATTTCTAGAAACCGGCCTGATACCTATCCGGAAATCGAACGCGCCTACCGCTGCGAGTTGTAAATCGTGCATCCGTTGATGCTTGCTCTTGATCGTTGCCTCTACTTCCGTTATCGGTATAAACAATAATCTCGGTTTGAGGTACCTGGCTATCGGGGTGTTGCTCACTGTTGTTACTATTGCCATCGTCAGCCAATACAAATGCAGGTTTAATCCTGTCAATGGAAACTGTTACTCGTTTTCCGCCTCTATCTAGTACGAAGGTCTTGTCGCCTCGTTGCAATACTTTATATGGACCATCATATACTGGATGTAATGCACCTTTTGGTGCATCGTGCCGCAGGAATACGTATGGGACAGTATTCAATTCTTTAAAAATGAATGTTTTCCGCTCGCCGTGTCGAATTACTGGGGAAGGTTTCACTTTTGACATACGTTTGCGAAACTCTTCGACCCACACTGACGATGGTTCAACCCTAGATGTAACGAAAAATTCGGCAGGTAACCTGATACCTGTCCCATAAACCATTTCTGCGGTCGTTGCTCCCAAATCCTCTTTAAAACTTGACCGTACACCGAGCAGAACCATAGGTAAAGTCCCTACCCAGTCATCGGTCGCGTGGCATTTTATTGCTGTCTTTAGCTGACGATGAAACCTTTCCACCATACCATTTGCTTGCGGATGGTAGGCGGTTGTTCTAATATGTTCTGTCCCCATTACCTGTGCGAGCTCTTTAAACAGGTGCGACTCGAATTGACGTCCCTGATCTGTCGTAATTCTCAAAGGTACCCCAAAACGCGCAACCCACGTATTAATAAAAACACTCGCAACAGTTTTCGCATCGATTTCCGCAATCGGTACGGCTTCAGGCCATCGCGAAAAGCGATCGATCATTGTAAAAATGTAGCTAAAACCGCGACAATAAGGTAATGGACCAACTAAATCTATGTGTACATGCTCAAATCTGCTGTCGGTGGTGTCGAAATTTCCAACCGGAGCAAACACATGTCTCGACACTTTCGCGCGTTGGCACTGTATACAATAACGCGCCCATTTCCTACAATCTACGTTAATCGATGGCCAAACGAATCGTCGCGAAACTAATTTCTGCGTCGTCCTAATCCCGGGATGCGACATCCCGTGCAACGCATCAAAACTACCGCGCCTTAAACTATTAGGAACGTACGGTCTGACCCATCCGTTTGCTACATCGCACATTAAATGAACATTTTGATCCGGAAAATATATCTTATTCAGCTGAAGGGATGTTGTATTTGTATTTAATATTTCAGTTAATTCAGAATCATTCTCTTGCTCTTTTGCTAACGTCATATGATCGGGAACTGCTGTAATTGTTTCGATCCTCGACAATGCATCTGCGACAGTATTGTCTATTCCTTTTATATGTAAAATTCGCGTAGTGAACTGTCCGATAAAGTCTAAATATCTAAATTGTCGAGGTGAACATTTATCCAAATTCTGTTGAAAAGCAAATGTGAGAGGCTTGTGATCCGTAAATATAACAAAATTTCGACCTTCTACAAAATGTTTGAATCTTTTTACAGCTACATATGCCGCCAACAATTCCCGGTCATATGCACTGTACTTTCTCTGTGCTTCCGAAAGAGATTTTGCACTAAATGCCAATGGTTGCCAAATTTGCCCAACCTTTTGTTGAATCACCGCTCCAACGGCAACATCCGATGCGTCTACTACAATGCTAATCGGTGCCCCTGGGGCGGGATGTACCAACAAAGTTGCATTAGCAAGAGCTGTCTTAACTAATTTGAATGCAATTTCGATTTCTTCCGACCAAACTATTATTTCCGAGCTTTTCTTTGATCCCTTCAGTAAATTGTTCAATGGATGTAAAATGTTCGCTACATTTGGTATGAAACGGCGGTAAAAGTTAATCATACCTAAAAATCTACGTAGCTCCTTTATAGTTTTTGGACGCGGGAATTCGTTAATGCTATCGACCCGTTTGGCCATCGGTTTGACGCCTTCCTTACTGACCGAATAACCGAGGAACGAAATTTCCTGAACTCCGAAAGTACATTTTCCGGGGTTAATTACCACACCGTATTGTAACAACCGGTCAAATAAAATTCTTAAATGTTTCTCGTGTTCCTGGTCATTATTTGATGCAATAAGGAAATCGTCGATGTACGCGTAAACAAAGTCTAAATCGCGTACAATTTCATCGACAAAACGTTGACATGTCTGCGCCGCGTTCCTCAACCCGAATGGCGTGACCAAAAATTCAAATAAACCGAACGGCGTCGCAATTGCCGTTTTCTCGATATCCTGCGTCGCGACGGGAATCTGGTGATACGCCCTAACCAAATCTATTTTCGAAAAAACTGACTTCCCGTGAAGTCTCTGTCCGAAATCCTCGATATGCGGAGGTGTGTACTTGTCCGGTACGGTTCTTGCGTTTAATGCGCGGTAATCGCCGCATGGACGTAATGTCCCGTCTTTTTTCAAAACTACGTGCAAGGGTGAAGCCCATGGACTTTTGGAGGGACGGATAATGCCTTGCCGAAGCATGAGGTCAAATTCCGCCCTCACCTCTTTCAAACGATCGGGTGCTAGTCGCCGTGGCTTACAATATACCGGTGGTCCCGGCGTCGTCTCGATGTAGTGTAACGCGTTATGTCTTACCGAATTTCTTCTGAAGATCGGCGGGCGCGTCAGATCTGGATACTCTTTCAGAAGAACGTGGTACATCGAATCCCCCGTGATGGTCCTTATCGTCGGTTCGTCTCCTGATGCTGGTGTCCCTGCCACGAACAGTGACGTTGTCGCGTCGATCAAACGTTGATGCCGTGGATCCACCAGTAGATTGTAATGCGCCAGGAAATCCATTCCTATGATGGGGGTTTCCACATCTGCGATGACGAACTCCCATAGGAACTCCCGACGTAACGAAAAATTCAATCGCATGGCCATGGTACCATACGTTTTGATTCTCGTTCCATTCGCGGCACAAAGTTCGTAAGAGTCCTCTTTCACGCGCCGATCCACACCCGAACGCGGGAAAACACATAAGTCCGCACCCGTGTCTATTAAAAAACGTGTTTTCGTATTCGCGTCCCTTGCGAATATCCGGCCGCTCTTAGGACCGCCGCATGCAGCCGCCTCCAATGGCGTCGGTCCCGTTAGTTTTCCTTCCAATTGCAAGGTTTGATGCAACGGTGTGCATCCGCTCCAAACATAAAATGGTATCTGCATAACCATTTGTCCGTTTTCATCTTCTCTCTTATAGAAGATCGTGAGGAACTACGTCTTCTTGGAAAAATTTTCCGCTCTTTCTCCCGTCCACGGGACAATGCATTGATCTGGATCTGCATTTCCTCCATCCTCGCTAGGATTGTCTTCAGATCCGAGTTGTCCTCACGCTCATACACCGCTGCTACCTTGCTTTTTTCAGGTCGAATCTCGTGGACCCTATCCGCTATGGTGGCCAACGCGTCACCTGACGTCTCTTTAGTTGCCGCCAGTACTTGTTGAGTCGAGACAGGAAGACGGTTCTTCCATATCTCGATCAAAAAATCGTCGTTCACCGAGGTGCCCGCCAATTTCTTAACATGCCTCCAAAACTGTGTTGGAGTCTCCTGTCCTGTCTCCAATTTCTTCGGCTTCCAAAAGCTTATTAACTCTTTGACCGTCCGAGTCGGACAACCTTTTAATCAATTCTTTTTTGATCAATTCGTAACGGTCCTCAGTGACGGGTTTGCAGATGATGTCTTCGACTTCTTCAGCGTATTTCATGTCTAACTGTGAGACCACATAGCCGAACTTCACTTCATCCTTGACTATTCCCCCGATCAAGAACTGCGATTCCAAGTGATTAAACCATAATTCCACTTTTTCCGGACAAAAAGGCGGAATGCGCATCGTTGTGACGATAGCAGACGTCGTTTCTCGGCCCGTAAGTGCTGAAGAGTTGCGTGCGTCCATCATTGTTCACTTGTTATCAACCGTATTCGCGCAAAAAAAAAAAAAAATAATATACGTGTACAAACACGGGGTCACCAATTTAGTTGTTCGTGGAGAGAAAATGAGGTTCTCCCAAATTGATAACAAATGGTTTATTAAAACAAAAACTCAACAACTAATATACATAACAAGATACATTAATGACAAGAAAATCACGCGTTGACGACTCGGTGTCTCTAAGACGACTCATTTCGTGTCCGTAAAATACGCGCTTATATCTACCCCAGTGCCTCCAGGTATTTCCTTCAAACAAGGAAAATCCCTGGAGTGGGGTTGTCGCTTTCCTAGACGTACCCCTTGGAGAAAGTTCGCGTCCTTGGACCGACTACCCGTATCCAGGCGAAATCGAGGGTTGGCGGCGAAATGTGCGCGCCGCGGAGAAAACCCTCGACCTGGTCGCCAAATGTGCGCCCCAGGTAGAACTGGGAACCGACGACCAAAAGTGCATTCGGGAAAACCTGGGCCTGGCGACCAAATGTGCACACTTGATCTGGCCGGAAATCCGGCGACCAAATGTACGCTAGGTCCCAGCCCGCATGTGAGAAGTCTACCTGGGTCGGACTAACTTTCTCCAAGAGGTCCGCTACAGTACGAGAGAAATATCGAGATAATTCGCGAGTGTTCAACGAGGCTCGAGCTGCAGATTAGCGTCGTATTTTGTGTATTTTACGTAGTTGTCGCGAGAGCGACCGCGTATTTTGTGTGCCCTTCTGGCCTCCTCTAGCGAGTTTCCAGTGAGTGCGAACTGAGACCGTCCGCCGAATCACCACGTGCTGTCGGAATTTCCGCCATAACACGCGCCGCGCACAGTCACGAGAATCATTGTAAAGTCAACTCTATCGCGACTAGTCTTCGGCGTATCATCCTCATAACTGCCGTCGACAATTTTCTGATTACTTCTACTCTCACGCGTATTCCATCGGGGATCGGTATTTGTACTTTGTTCGCTACCTGGTAGCCCGTTCATCCGGCATAGTACCGATCCCGACGCGGCCATATTGAAAGACCGAACCCGTTCCATGCCGGCCGGCTGCCGGTCATGCCCGCGTAAAATTACACATCGTTTCAATGTTCTATCCAAAGTACTTTCTGTGAAACCACGTTCGGGTACGGTTGTCGACCAAATACTCGGCAGCCTAACCGAATTCTCCATAGTTGCTTCCAATAAATTTACAATAGTATTATTGCCTACTTGCCACGTGTCGCTTATTTCAAAACACCTTTCCCGCCGTGGGGAAAACTCTTGTCTGATCCTATATTAAACCTGGACCCGTCAGAGCTATTCAACTTGTCGTGGACGCAAATTCGAGAACCTCCGGCGAACGTATTGTATGAAGTGGCATCGTTGATGCCTGGCGCCCGAAATTAAAGTTCGTGAAATTCGTTTCGTTGCTGGACCACTCGAAGACGCGTTACTTTTATCTCGGGGGAACTGAATTCCACACGGCAGAATTCAGCTCGGCGATTAGCCTATAAACTCCCGAAGTGGCTCCTCCCTTCGCGTTTTCAAAGACCGTAGGAAAAAGCCGCGTGATAAACTGGCGCCCGAACAGTAGAGTCCTATAATAATTGAAGAGGACATACAACCTAATTTTTGTCGAATTTTGCTTGCAAATATAGAGATCAGACAGGATTAATAAGAGAGAGAAAAATAGGAAAAGCAAAATTGACGTGAATTCGGCGAAACGCTCGCGGCTCGCACATACAGGTCGCTTGAATATTCATATTACAAAATTTTGCGATAAATATAAGATAAGCGCAGAGCCTCGCAGCAGTATAAAAATTTATATGTTATATGTATATTGATATTTAAATAATTTTTTTTTATGTTATGAGAATATTCAATTGGAAATGGCGGAAAACTTATTAGTCTTGCCGGAGATTTAGGAATCCACTGGCGTAAAGCCGAAGGGTAGACTGATCCCTCGCGAGACAAACAGTTAGACCGTTAACCAATTGAAAATTCAATTTATTATATGCCATATTTATTCATAACATGTATTAAATGCATAATGTATATATGTGGTGGTGGAAGATTGTCCAGGGAGTGTCGTTTTAGTAGATTGCCGATAAAGAATATTGTTCAATTTTAAGAAACTAAGAAAAGAGAAGTGCTGGGATTGCCGGAAAACAGAAATTAAATGTTGAATATCGAAAATTAGAAATTCTAAAGTGTAGCCAAGCGAGACGAAGCGAAGAGAGAAGGTATTTTTTTTGCTTTGTGTTTACATTCAAGCCTAGCTCGAGTTGCCGGATTTAGACAATAGCTCACGACCGTCAAGGGGATTAGGTAGAGTCACCGCATACAGTCACCCGACCCTATTACAAACATTTAGAGCTCCGGGTTATTATCGAAAAGAAAGAACACTCATCGGGACGAGCGGGAAAACAACTTTCGTCAATTCAAACGCAAACAATGGCGGATCCGTTAGTTATTCAGAGGGACGAAGGGGACAATAGGTCCACACATAGCGAAAGATACGAAGAAACGGAAGGGGGAACAACAGACGGGGAATTCGGAAGTGATTTAGATAATCTTAAACAAGAACCGAAAACGATTTTAAAACAACAACCCGTAGATGCCGTAACGCTAAAAGTTCCCACACGCGATGCAAAGCAAGGCGCAAAAATAAAATCCACAGCACCAGCTGTAACAATAACAAGCGGATCACTACGTTGTAGGGGGACAACGGTCTCCGAAATTATGAGGAAGTGGCGTAATAAATTCTCGGGAGAAACCGGGGAAGACCACGAAACATTCCTCGAACGTATTGCAGAACAACGTCGATTTACGAACATCTTAGAATCAGATCTATTACGCTGCCTGCCGGTTTGTTTAGAAGGAGTTGCCGCTCGATGGTACGAAACAAATGAAGATGAATGGGACGATTGGGAAACATTGAAGAGAGAATGCCGTAGATTTTTCGGGGATCCGGAATATAGCGAAAATTTAGAGAGAAACGCGAAAGATAGAGTACAGGGGGAAGACGAACCAATTCGAGCATATCTAGTAATAATGAGAGCAATATTTAAGAGAATGCGCAAACAATGGTCAGAAGAAAAGAAAATCAGAACGGTTTATTGGGGCGCGAAGCCTAAATTACAGAAAGTCGTAGATTATAGGTCCGTGAGAACATTAAAAGAATTAGAAAATCAATTAATAGACGCAGAAAGACGAACGGACGGAACAAAAAGACGTAACCTCAAACCATCGGAAATGGTTAACGCCGATTTCGCGTACGACCCGAAGAAATACGCGAAATTGAAAAATACATCCGCGTACGTTCAGGATTCAGATACAGATAGCTCAGATGATCTACAGAGAACTTCCCATGTCCAATCGCGATCAAACCGAAAACTAAAAGATAAGGGGCGTAACGAACAATGCGCAAACATCATACACGCTGCCGGTAATCCGCGAAGAAACTACGATCAGTATAGGTTCCCACCGCGACAATCAGAAAATGATACACGATATCAACCTCGAGGCACCGCAACGAGCGCAGACAAACGCAACGACGATGACCTCGAATGTTGGAATTGTAGAAAAAAGGGACATAGATCGCGAGACTGCCGCGAAGAAAGAAAAATACATTGCTTCCGATGCGGGGCCCCAGGAGTTACACTAAGACAATGCAGACGCACAGTGGTCCAAGAGACCGATTTAGGAGTGCAAAAGTCGAAAAACCAAAGATGAAGTAGGCATTTTTTATTATTTCTTACATCAATATACATACGCGTAGAAGATAAAATCGACGATTTTACTTCTCGAATCAATTATTGTTAAGCGTGGCAAACGTTGAAAGTAGCAGCATGAGAAATAGCATCGAAATAAAGGACATCCTTTTCACCTATAATTTACTGTTTAGAAAGTTAATATTGATCCTAATCATAATAGGTGTGTTCAGAAGCATTAGGAAGATACGAAAACAAAATGAAAAAATTTTTCGGAAATGTTTAAACAATGTTTCTCAACAAAGTATTAAGAAATTTATTTTTTATGTTTGTTGTAGGAAATACTAACAATATTCGCCCGTATTCGCTTTAATTTTTGCATGAGTATTACGAATGGAATGTGTAGTTTATGGTCTCATCAAATTTATTTGCAAAATCGTGCAGATTAGCAAGTTATTTTACTTTTTCTGGAACAGTTCGATGACGAGTGCGCGTGGGACGTGCATATACAATATCGCACTCTATTTACGGACAAACAAAAAAACACGGACACACAAAGAAAGAGTACTTATTTGAAAGTGAGATGAAAACCCTTTTATTATATGAGGATAATTTGGATGATAGCGATTGTGATTCGGATGATAACGACAATAATTCGAATGATGAAGATAGCAATGGGATAATAAAGATAGTAATTTGGATGATGCCAACAGCAAGTCAGATGAAGAACGCGAAATAGAAAAAATTTTTAGTAATAATTAGTAATAATTATAATAATTATAAGCTTAGGTAATAATTGTTTTAGTAATAATTATAATGCTCATAGCAAGATGTAAATTTGTTTCGTTTTTATTGTTATTATTATTGTGTTCTTTATTTGTATTATTATTGTTTTTGTTGTAAATTTCATTTCTGAAAATTATACTATTGTAAAAGCAAAAAATTGGGTACAAGTTCCTCTTTTCTGTCATTGTAAATTAAAACTGGCATGATAAATTGAAATACGTTGCTTCCTCTGCTCTATTTTAAGAAAAAAAAATATTTTAATAAACTTCCGGAACTCTATTAGCCGTCTTTATAGTTACTTAATGTGTATAGAATACATGTAACACTGAATTATCGATTATTAGAAGCGTTTAGACTTTTGCACTCCTAAATCGGTCTCTTGGACCACTGTGAGACGGTGCGATAGGGGAACGACTGGAAATGGGAAGGGGAACCACTTCACCGGGTCGGAGAGGTTCCGACAGAAATAATATCGGCCCGCGTTAAAACAGATACACACAGTAATATTAGAAATACATCATTATTGACAATAGATGCATATATAGAAAAAAATAAGGTTCTCGCGTTAATAGATTCAGGCTCAACAGTGACTCTCGCAAGCAAAGAATTAATCAGACAACTAAACATCGCTGCCGATAAAATAAAGAATTCTGAAGAACCGTGCTATTTCATGTTAGCAAATGGTGCATTGGACCGCGCATTGGAAACGGCTACATTCTCGCTTCGCATACACGATAGGAAAATTAGAATAATCGCGAGAATTTTGGAAAATTTAGTCATACCTCTCCTACTGGGCATAGACGCGATAGTTAAATTCGGGATTGTCGCGGAATATCATAATGCGGAATGGTATTTTGCATCGTTGCCGGAGAAAAGATTCTCATTTAGTAAAAACTGTAGCGAACCAGTCTGTTGTGGATTACAATTATTGGAGGAAAACGAAAAATCACGGTTAGAGAAATTCCTAGAAACCTCGTTGGCAAAATTTAAAAATATCAACGGAATAACGGATTTGACCAGTCATAAAATTGACGTGGGAGACCACCCGCCCATCAAACAAAGGTATTATGCAGTCTCACCTAAAGTACAGGAGGCAATTTATAAAGAAATTGATACTTTGTTAGCAGACGGTATAATAGAACCGTCAAATAGTGGTTGGTCAAGTCCAATAGTAATGGTAAAGAAACCTAATGGAAAATATAGATTCTGCTTAGATTTTCGAAAAGTTAATGAGGTTTCAAGGAAGGATGCATATCCGCTGCCGTTGATGATACATATATTAGACAAATTAAGATCAGCTAGGTATATCTCAACCATCGATCTCAGTCAGGCATATTTCCAAATACCGTTAGAAGAGAAAAGCCGCGAAATTACTGCATTCACGGTGCCGGGCAAAGGATTATTTCACTTTCGTCGTATGCCGTACGGGCTCACCGGAGCACCAGCCACATTCCAACGATTGCTAGATAAGCTAATCGGTCCAGAAATGGAACCACATGCATTCGCTTACCTAGACGATATAATTGTAATAACAAAAACATTTGACGAACACCTAGAATGGTTGGAACGTGTGCTAAGGAAAATAAGAGAAGCAGGCCTAATGACAAACCCAGACAAATGTGAATTCTGCCGCGAGGAAGTACGGTATTTGGGATTTGTAGTCAGCAGGGAAGGGCTAAAGGTAGATTCGGAAAAGATAAAACCAATATTAAAATATCCGGAACCGAAAAACGTAAAGCAACTGAGGAGATTCCTAGGAATGGCATCCTGGTACTGGAGGTTCATACAGGGTTTCGCCACCGCTGCTGAACCGTTAAATATATTACTACGAAAAACAAGTAAATGGGAATGGGGGGACAGCCAACAAGCTGCCTTCACAACCCTACGGGAATACATCGCGACAGCACCTACCTTAGCCTGCCCAAATTTTGAATTGCCGTTTACGCTACAAACAGACGCGAGCACAGTAGGGCTAGGAGCAGTACTAGCACAAGAGATAGATGGGCTAGAGAGGGTAATAGCATTCGCGAGTAGGTCTCTCACATTACCGGAGAGAAAGTATTCCACAACAGAACTGGAATGTCTAGCAATAGTATGGGCAGTACAGAAGTACAGACCATATTTAGAGGGATACCGGTTTACGGTAATCACAGATCATAATAGTTTACGTTGGCTAAAGAATTTGAAAAACCCCTCAGGCAGATTAGCCCGATGGGCATTACAACTTCTCGAATATGACTTTGATAGTGTGTATCGTCAGGGAGCATTAAATAGAGTGCCGGACGCGTTGTCGCGGATGTATGAAGATGGGGACAAAAATACAGATACTGTACCATTGTTAGCTGCCGTACGTACAAACTGCTATACGGAGAAAATGTCAGCCGTAAAGAAAAATCCGGAAAATAATAGAGACTGGTCCATACGAGAAGACAAATTGTATTATCGCAGAACTGACCCCTTAGTATCGGAATTATTAGGGAAAGATCAAGATGAATGGAAAATGGTGATCCCCGAGGAAGGGAGAACGGAAATATTACAAGAGGGACATGATAATGAACAATCAGGGCATTTAGGTATAGAAAAGACATACCATAGAATCGCGAAGAGATACTACTGGCCAGGAATGTACCGAACAATAGTAGAGTACGTAAGACGCTGTCCCGTGTGCCAACAAACGAAGGTAGATCAAACACTACCTTCGGGATTGATGGGGAGGCGCCGGGTAGACATACCATGGTCAGTAGTAGCAGCAGATATTATGGGCCCACTCCCTCGTAGTAAATCCGGAAACTCCTACCTCCTGGTGATCCAGGATCTATTCACTAAATGGGTAGAGTGTAAAGCCCTTCGACGCGCGACAGGGGTAAAAATTTCAGAGGCATTAGAGGAATTAGTCTTCTCAAGGTGGGGTACACCAGACGTTATACTGACTGACAATGGCACAGAATTTGTAAACAAAGACATCCAAGAAATGTCGAAAATATATGGTATAAAACTAACAACAACGCCCCCATACCATCCGCAGGCTAACCCAGTAGAGAGAGTGAACCGAATTCTAAAAACTGTGATAGTTTCTTACGTAGGAAATGACCACAGAGAATGGGATCAAAATTTGGCTAATCTTCGTTTTGCGTATAATACAGCATATCATTCCGTTTTGCGAGCATCCCCAGCATTCTTAAACTTCGGGCGAGAACCACAACCGATGAAATGCGTAAGAACTGCTGCCGAACCAGAGGTCGAACCGGAAAGCGCGCCGATAGACCATTGGAAAAATAGGATGACCCAATTAGCGACGTTACGAACTTGGGTCAGCGAAAAATTAGAACAGGCATATCAAACGCAGTCACATTATTATAATCTCAGACGTAGGGACATTCAATTTCGCGTGGGGGATCTAGTGTTAAAGAGACAAAGGGTTCAGTCGTCAGCAGTGAACAAACGTGCAGCTAAATTGATACCTAAGTATGGAGGTCCGTTTAAGGTAACATCGAAGTTATCACCTTCGGTATATATATTGAAAACGTTAGAGAATAAACATGCAGGGAAAGCCCACATATCAGACATAAAGGCATATCTACCACCACCACAAAGATAGTAAGCGATATAGAACAAAAACTACAACGGGAGGGCATTGTCCACAGAAAAGAACGAACATGTCATCAATAGGACAAGAGTTGGAAGAACTTCTGCAAAGGAGCCAAACGGCAGAAGACAAGAAGCAAATTGAGAAGATCATGCAGAATTACCGGGAGAAAACCAAGGACTCCACAACACGGTCAGTGGCAACACAAACATGGCGAACGTGTCTGATGCTGCCGGGGCGAAAGATACACCAGGCGGAAAAGGAGGTGATGACAGAAGAAGAAGAAAAAGACACGGACTCGGAATATGTGTCGGCAGACGAACTACCGGAATCGGAACGAGACGTAACATCGGGTAATACATCCGAATTCTCATTAGGAGAAGCTATGGAACGACTTGAACAAGAGTTCACTAAGTTAACACCAGACCCGACCAACACCGAGCCCAAGGAGTTGGACCAGAAAGCATCGTTACCGATAACCAACGTACAGCTAATACCGAACAAAACATCGCTGCCGACACCCGATACATCGCTGCCGACATCCGATACAGCACTGCCGACATCCAATACAGCGCTGCCGCAACAACAAGATGCCGGAGACACAAAGGGGGAAGAACAGGAGCCGAAAAAGAAAACCCAGGAGGAGAAGATCGAAGAATTCAACAGAATCCACTGGGCAGGCATACAACGACTAAAACGAGAGAGGGAAGAAGAGGCGAAAAGAACCACCGTTGCTACCAAAGGAAGCACCCCCCTTTGATAACAGAGGCATAGTGGGAGAGTTTAGAGTACTGCCCAGAGAAAGAACAACGCAGATGCAAACATTTGGATTACCGATGGATAATAGACAGCAGCCCAGGGGAAGGGCTCATCTAAGACAACAGAACGTTGCCGAATCCAGCACAGGGAGAAATAGACCCCGACAAAGGCAGCCAGAACCACCGAGAAGGCCAGGCACAGTCGGACTACATGACCGCCAGAATGGATGTTGGCGATGCGGAGCACGGGACCATAAGCACCGAACATGTAAAGCACCCTCATCAACATACTGCTTCCGTTGTGGACGTATGGGGTACTCAATTAAGACATGTCCGAAATGTGGACCCGAATGGAAGGAAGGAGGCCCATACCATCCATGGGGATATATGCCGTTCTAGGAAAACGGAACGGTAGAGTGCTTCGCGAAGCGGATAAAAGCGAGCCGAATGTTTCTTCGATTTTCTATCCCAACGTTTTGAAAAGTTATCTGTACGATAACGCTATATGTTTGAACGATGACGCTAAATTGTACGATGCGAAAGGTATGAGGATCGGGCACGTGGCGAATCCTGAGACAAACGATCATGCTGCAACCAAACTATACGTGGACACGCTTAACGCGAAGCTCGAGTTCGAGATCATGAAAAAACTGGTCAATGAACTGAAAACTGCTAAACAGACGATAAAGTCTGAAATATTAGCTAAACAGGATGAAAAACTGAAAACCGCTAAAGAAACGATAAAGTCTGAAATACTGACTACGATACAAGGCGTTCGATACGATGCAGACAAAAATATGAGATCAATCGATTCACGTACCAATGAGATTGACGCGAAAATCCATCATTCGGATGAGTCGCAAACGCTCGAGGTCTTGAAGGAGAAGGTAAAAAATCGATATCGTCGATGACGATCGGCTGGAGAACTTTGGAATAAACTTTCATGACCGACCGACCGACCGACTGACATATCTTGAGAAATCTATGGATAGATGTATAACAGTCATACCGCACAACTGCTATACTGCATACTGCATACAGGACAACCGCTATACCTGTACCTGTACCTGTACCTGTACCTGTACCTGTACCTGTGCCTGTACCTGTAACTATACCTGTACCTGTACCTGTACCTGTACCTGTACCTGTACCTGTACCTGTACCTGTACCTGTACCTGTACCTGTACCTGTACCTGTACCTGTACCTGTACCTGTACCTGTACCTGTACCTGTACCTGTACCTGTACCTGTACCTGTACCTGTACCTGTACCTGTACCTGTACCTGTACCTGTACCTGTACCTGTACCTGTACCTGTACCTGTACCTGTACCTGTACCTGTACCTGTACCTGTACCTGTACCTGTACCTGTACCTGTACCTGTACCTGTACCTGTACCTGTACCTGTACCTGTACCTGTACCTGTACCTGTACCTGTACCTGTACCTGTACCTGTACCTGTACCTGTACCTGTACCTGTACCTGTACCTGTACCTGTACCTGTACCTGTACCTGTACCTGTACCTGTACCTGTACCTGTACCTGTACCTGTACCTGTACCTGTACCTGTACCTGTACCTGTACCTGTACCTGTACCTGTATCTGTACCTGTACCTGTACCTGTACCTGTACCTGTACCTGTACCTGTACCTGTACCTGTACCTGTACCTGTACCTGTACCTGTATGGGGAAAAAAACGAGGCATGGGAATATAACTGAGTTTTGAAGATTTTTTTAAGAAAAAGTATATATGTGAAACTCGATAAAGTATATGTGCAGATACGATGTATCGAGAAGCGAGAACGCTTCAATTACTGGAAAGGCATGATTGAAAAGTGAATAACCAGTTAAAAGAGGGAGAGGAAGAGAGATACAACAGCGACGATGAGTAAAGAAAACGTGGTGGAAGAGCTGCATGCTCCGGCGAGACGTTTTTACCCGCGTAGACGTGTTGTGACGTGGCAAATTAACCACGTCCCTCCCAAATTAAGATATTAATCTTTAAGAGAGTTCGAAAGGACCGGATCACCCTTTAGCAGGAAAAATGCGTACAAAAGCAGCAGTGAGCGCTCCCACTGGAAAGTCCTGAAGTGTAAGATTGTAAACTGTACACAAACGGACGTCGCGCCTATTGGCCCGACGTACTATTTCAGGACCGTAGCTCGGGCTCAGGGAGCCCGACTATCATTCGCTACTAACATAGAGGAGAACCAATGCTGTTGCCGCAAAACTGGACTCGGAATGCCCGAACACTCATTGGTGTAAACAACTTCGAAGGAAAACAAATGGACCAACAGCTCAGGCCAATCAACCTGGAGGCGCCGACGAGAGACTAAGGGACCACGGAGAACATCAAAAATCGTCCCGTCGACGTCTCGCCCTGCAACATGGTCCCCGCAGGAGCGGCTGAAGGAATCCTGGAATGCCTTCCGGCATTCTCGGCGGCCAATAGGACGTCGTTACGGAAATCGGGGAATCGGCCGGTCGGGAGCCCCCCTGTCGAGTGCCGGTCCTGAGAGGTGGCGACACCGCGAGCGACAGTAATTGGTGGGCTAAAGAATTAGGGGGAGAGGAGCGACCGTTCGCTTCCGCATCCTCGAGACACGCCGAGCGTTGAATCACTGCTGCGTAGGATCTTGTCACGATAAGTCGTATTACCACCCCCATTATTGTAACCGCGTGTGCTGCGGAAAAGTTATAGTTTGTACGCTGCCGTAATCAGCTAGGCGAACCGTTCCACGCTGCCGGTGGTAAGTACCAATCAGGTCACATTTAAAGAATATCTCTATTATACGAGAGAAATATCGAGATAATTCGCGAGTGTTCAACGAGGCTCGAGCTGCAGATTAGCGTCGTATTTTGTGTATTTTACGTAGTAGTCGCGAGAGCGACCGCGTATTTTGTGTGCCCTTCTGGCCTCCTCTAGCGAGTTTCCAGTGAGTGCGAACTGAGACCGTCCGCCGAATCACCACGTGCTGTCGGAATTTGCGCCATAACACGCGCCGCGCACAGTCACGAGAATCATTGTAAAGTCAACTCTATCGCGACTAGTCTTCGGCGTATCATCCTCATAACTGCCGTCGACAATTTTCTGATTACTTCTACTCTCACGCGTATTCCATCGGGGATCGGTATTCGTACTTTGTTCGCTACCTGGTAGCCCGTTCATCCGGCATAGTGCCGATCCCGACGCGGCCATATTGAAAGACCGAACCCGTTCCATGCCGGCCGGCTGCCGGTCATGCCCGCGTAAAATTACACATCGTTTCAATGTTCTATCCAAAGTACTTTCTGTGAAACCACGTTCGGGTACGGTTGTCGACCAAATACGCGTAATATACGCTTTTATTTGCGAGATAAACATCATATACGCGTCATATACGTTATATACGCGTCATTAGACGTTATATACGCGACATATGCGTTATATACGCGTCATATACGTTATATACGCGACATATACGCTACATCCGCGTCATATACGTCATATACGCGGCATATACGTTATATACGCGTCATATACGTCATATACGCGTCATATTCTTTATATACGCGTCATATACGTTATATACTCGTCATATACGCTATATACGCGTCATATATGTTATTTACTCGTCATATACATCATATACGAGTCATGTACGTTATATACGAGTATATACGTTACATACGCGTCATATTCGTCATATACGCGTCATATACGTTATATACGCGTCATATTCGTTATATATGCGACATATACGATATAAACGAGTCATATACTTTATATACGAGTCATATACGTTATATACTCGTGATACAGGTTATATACGCATGATATACGTTATGTGTGCTAGATAAACATCATATACAGGTCATATACGTAATATATTGGTTATATTCGTTATATACGCCACATATACGCTATATACGAGACATATACGTTATATACGCGTGACATACGTTATATACGCGTGATATACGTTATATGTGCTAGATAAACCTCATATACGCTTCATATACGTTATATACGCGTCATATTCGTCATATACGAGTCATATACATTATATACGCGTCATATACATTATATGTGCTAGATAAACATCATATACGCGTCATATACGTTATATACGCGTCATATACGTCATATACGAGTCATATACGTTATATACGCGTGATATACGTTATATGTGCTAGATAAACATCATACACGCGTCATATACGTTATATACGCGTCATATTCGTTATATACGCGACATATACGTTATATACGAGTCATATAAACTATATACGCGACATTAGACGTTATATACGCGACATATACGCTACATCCGCGTCGTATACGTCATATACGCGACATATACGTTTTATACGCGTCATATACGTCATATACGCGTCATATTCTTTATATACGCGTCATATACGTTATATACGCATCATATACGTTATTTACTAGACATATACGTTATATACGCGTCATATATGTTATTTACTCGTCATATACATCATATACGAGTCATGTACGATATATACGAGTATATACGTTATATACGCGTCATATTCGTCATATACGCGTCATATACGTTATATACGCGTCATATTCGTTATATATGCGACATATACGATATAAACGAGTCATATACGTTATATACGCGTGATATACTATATATACGCGACATATACGCTACATCCGCGTCATTTACATCATATACGCGACATACACGTTATATACGCGTCATATACGTCATATACGCGTCATATTCTTTATATACGCGACATATACGTTATATACGAGCCATATACGCTATATACGCGACATTAGACGTTATATACGCGACATATGCAATATATACGCGTCATATATGTTAAATACGCGTCATATACGTTATATACGCGTCATATACGTTCCATACACGTGATATACGTTATATACGCGTTATATACGCGTCATATACGCGACATATACGCTATATAATCGTAATATATGTTATATTTGCTAGATAAACATCATATACGCGTCATATACGTTATATACTCGTCATATACGTTATATACGCGTCATATATGTTATTTACTCTTCATATACATCATGTACGAGTCATGTACGTTATATACGAGTATATACGTTATATACGCGTCATATTCGTCATATACGGGTCGTATACGTTATATACGCGTGATATACGTTATATGTGCTAGATAAACATCATATACGCGTCATATACGTTATATACGCGTCATATTCGTTATATACGCGACATATACGTTATATACGAGTCATATAAACTATATACGCGACATTAGACGTTATATACGCGACATATGCGTCATATACGCGTCACATACGTTATATACGCGACATATACGCTACATCCGCGTCGTATACGTCATATACGCGACATATACGTTTTATACGCGTCATATACGTCATATACGCGTCATATTCTTTATATACGCGTCATATACGTTATATACGCATCATATACGTTATTTACTCGACATATACGTTATATACGCGTCATATATGTTATTTACTCGTCATATACATCATATACGAGTCATGTACGATATATACGAGTATATACGTTATATACGCGTCATATTCCTCATATACGCGTCATATACGATATATACGCGTCATATTCGTTATATATGCGACATATACGATATAAACGAGTCATATATGTTATTTACTCGTCATATACATCATATACGAGTCATGTACGATATATACGAGTATATACGTTATATACGCGTCATATTCGTCATTTACGCGTCATATACGTTATATACGCGTCATATTCGTTATATATGCGACATATACGATATAAACGAGTCATATACGTTATATACGCGTGATATACTTTATATACGCGACATATATGCTACATCCGCGTCATATACGTCATATACGCGTCATATTCTTTATATACGCGACATATACGTTATATACGAGTCATATACGCTATATACGCGACATTAGACGTTATATACGCGACATATACGCTACATCCGCGTCGTATACGTCATATACGCGACATATACGTTTTATACGCGTCATATACGTCATATACGCGTCATATTCTTTATATACGCGTCATATACGTTATATACGCATCATATACGTTATTTACTAGACATATACGTTATATACGCGTCATATATGTTATTTACTCGTCATATACATCATATACGAGTCATGTACGATATATACGAGTATATACGTTATATACGCGTCATATTCGTCATATACGCGTCATATACGTTATATACGCGTCATATTCGTTATATATGCGACATATACGATATAAACGAGTCATATACGTTATATACGCGTGACATACTTTATATACGCGACATATACGCTACATCCGCGTCATTTACATCATATACGCGACATACACGTTATATACGCGTCATATACGTCATATACGCGTCATATTCTTTATATACGCGACATATACGTTATATACGAGTCATATACGCTATATACGCGACATTAGACGTTATATACGCGACATATGCAATATATACGCGTCATATATGTTAAATACGCGTCATATACGTTATATACGCGTCATATACGTTCCATACACGTGATATACGTTATATACGCGTTATATACGCGTCATATACGCGACATATACGCTATATAATCGTAATATATGTTATATTTGCTAGATAAACATCATATACGCGTCATATACGTTATATACTCGTCATATACGTTATATACGCGTCATATATGTTATTTACTCGTCATATACATCATATACGAGTCATATACGTTATATACGAGTATATACGTTATATACGCGTCATATACGAGTCATATACGTTATATACGCGTGATATACGTTATATGTGCTAGATAAACATCATACACGCGTCATATACGTTATAGACGCGTCATATTCGTTATATACGCGACATATACGTTATATACGAGTCATATACTTTATATACGCGACATTCGACGTTATATACGCGTCATATACGTCATATACGTTATATACGCGACATATATGTTATATACGAGTCATATACGCTATATACGCGACATTAGACGTTATATACGCGACATATACGCTACATCCGCGTCGTATACGTCATATACGCGACATATACGTTTTATACGCGTCATATACGTCATATACGCGTCATATTCTTTATATACGCGTCATATACGTTATATACGCATCATATACGTTATTTACTAGACATATACGTTATATACGCGTCATATATGTTATTTACTCGTCATATACATCATATACGAGTCATGTACGATATATACGAGTATATACGTTATATACGCGTCATATTCGTCATATACGCGTCATATACGTTATATACGCGTCATATTCGTTATATATGCGACATATACGATATAAACGAGTCATATACGTTATATACGCGTGATATACTTTATATACGCGACATATACGCTACATCCGCGTCATTTACATCATATACGCGACATACACGTTATATACGCGTCATATACGTCATATACGCGTCATATTCTTTATATACGCGACATATACGTTATATACGAGCCATATACGCTATATACGCGACATTAGACGTTATATACGCGACATATGCAATATATACGCGTCATATATGTTAAATACGCGTCATATACGTTATATACGCGTCATATACGTTCCATACACGTGATATACGTTATATACGCGTTATATACGCGTCATATACGCGACATATACGCTATATAATCGTAATATATGTTATATTTGCTAGATAAACATCATATACGCGTCATATACGTTATATACTCGTCATATACGTTATATACGCGTCATATATGTTATTTACTCGTCATATACATCATATACGAGTCATGTACGTTATATACGAGTATATACGTTATATACGCGTCATATACGAGTCATATACGTTATATACGCGTGATATACGTTATATGTGCTAGATAAACATCATATACGCGTCATATACGTTATATACGTGTCATATTCGTTATATACGCGACATATACGTTATATACGAGTCATATACGCTATATACGCGACATTAGACGTTATATACGCGACATATGCAATATATACGCGTCATATACGTTAAATACGTGCCATATATGTTAAATACGCGTCATATACGTTATATACGCGTCATATACGTTCTATACGCGTGATATAAGTTATATATGCGACATGTACGATATAATCGAGTCATATACTTTATATACGAGTCATATACGTTGTATACGCGTGATATACTTTATATACGCTTAATATACGTCATATTCGTATCATCTACGTTATATACGCGTCATATACGTTAAATACGCGAAATATATGTTATTTACTCTTCATATACATCATGTACGAGTCATGTACGTTGTATACGAGTATATACGTTATATACGCGTCATATTCGTCATATACGAGTAATATACGTTATATACGCGTGATATACGTTATATGTGCTAGATAAACATCATATACGCGTCATATACGTTATATACGCGTCATATTCGTTATATACGCGACATATACGTTATATACGAGTCATATAAACTATATACGCGACATTAGACGTTATATACGCGACATATGCGTCATATACGCGTCACATACGTTATATACGCGACATATACGCTACATCCGCGTCGCATACGTCATATACGCGACATATACGTTTTATACGCGTCATATACGTCATATACGCGTCATATTCTTTATATACGCGTCATATACGTTATATACGCGTCATATACGTTCTATACACGTGATATACGATATATACGCGTCATATACGTTATATACGCGACATATACGCTATATAATCGTAATATATGTTATATTTGCAAGATAAACATCATATACGCGTCATATACGTTATATACGCGTCATATACGTTAAATACGCGTCATATTTGTTAAATACTCGTCGTATACGTTAAATACGCCTCATATATGTTAAATACGCGTCATATACGTTATATACGCGTAATATACGTTATATACGCGTCATATTCGTTATATACGCGACATATACGTTATATACGAGTCATATACGCTATATACGCGACATTAGACGTTATATACGCGACATATGCAATATATACGCGTCATATACGTTAAATACGCGTCATATATGTTAAATACGCGTCATATACGTTATATACGCGTCATATACGTTCTATACACGTGATATACGTTATATATGCGACATATACGATATAAACGAGTCATATACTTTATATACGAGTCATATACGTTATATACGCGTGATATACGTTATATGGTCTAGATAAACATCATATACGCGTCATATACGTTATATACGCGTCATATTCGTTATATACGCGACATATACGTTATATACGAGTCATATACGCTATATACGCGAATTTAGACGTTATATACGCGACATATGCGTTATATACGCGTCATATAAGTTATATACGCAACATATACGCTATATACGCGTAATATACGCTTTTATTTGCGAGATAAACATCATATACGCTTCCTATACGTTATATACGCGTCATATACGTTATATACTCGTCATATACGTTATATACTCGTGATACAGGTTATATACGCATGATATACGTTATGTGTGCTAGATAAACATCATATACAGGTCATATACGTAATATATTGGTTATATTCGTTATATACGCCACATATACGCTATATACGAGTCATATACGTTATATACGCGTCATACACGTCATATACGAGTCATATACGTTATATACGCGTGACATACGGTATATACGCGTGATATACGTTATATGTGCTAGATAAACATCATATACGCTTCATATACGTTATATGCGCGTCATATTCGTCATATACGAGTCATATACATTATATACGCGTGATATACGTTATATGTGCTAAATAAACATCATATACGCGTCATATACGTTATATACGCGTCATATTCGTTATATACGTGACATATACGTGATATGCGCGTCATATACGTTACATACGCGTCATATATGTTAAATACGATTCATATACGTTATATACGCGTCATATATGTTATTTACTCGTCATATACATCATATACGAGTCATATAAGTTATATACGCGTGATATACGTTATATGTGCTAGATAAACATCATATACGCGTAATATACGTTATATACGCGTCATATTCGTTATATACGCGACATATACGTTATATACGAGTCATATACGCTATATACGCGACATTAGACGTTATATACGCGACATATGCAATATATACGCGTCATATACGTTAAATACGCGTCATATATGTTAAATACGCGTCATATACGTTATATACGCGTCATATACGTTCTATACGCGTGATATACGTTATATATGCGACATGTACGATATAATCGAGTCATATACTTTATATACGAGTCATATACGTTATATACGCTTGATATACTTTATATACGCTTAATATACGTCATATTCGTATTATCTACGTTATATACGCGTCATATACGTTAAATACGCGAAATATACGCTATATACGCAACATATACGTTATATACGCGTCATATACGTCATACACGCGTCATATACGTTATATACGCGACATATAAGATATATACGCGTCATATACGTTATATACACGTCATATACGTTATATACGCGACATATACGTTATATACGCGACATATACGTCATATACGCGACATATACGTTATATACGCGACATATACGCTATATACGCTTGATATACGCTATATACGCGTCATATTCTTTATATACGCGACATATACGTTATATACGAGTCATATACGCTATATACGCGACATTAGACGTTATATACGCGACATATGCAATATATACGCGTCATATACGTTAAATACGCGTCATATATGTTAAATACGCGTCATAT
>CAKAJA020000287.1:0-165941 GCA_916610235.2 Lasioglossum morio
ACGTATAACGTATAGCGTATAACGTATAACGTATAACGTATAACGTATAACGTATAACGTATAACGTATAACGTATAACGTATAACGTATAACGTATAACGTATAACGTATAACGTATAACGTATAACGTATAACGTATAACGTATAACGTATAACGTATAACGTATAACGTATAACGTATAACGTATAACGTATAACGTATAACGTATAACGTATAACGTATAACGTATAACGTATAACGTATAACGTATAACGTATAACGTATAACGTATAACGTATAACGTATAACGTATAACGTATAACGTATAACGTATAACGTATAACGTATAACGTATAACGTATAACGTATAACGTATAACGTATAACGTATAACGTATAACGTATAACGTATAACGTATAACGTATAACGTATAACGTATAACGTATAACGTATAACGTATAACGTATAACGTATAACGTATAACGTATAACGTATAACGTATAACGTATAACGTATAACGTATAACGTATAACGTATAACGTATAACGTATAACGTATAACGTATAACGTATAACGTACAGCGTATAACGTACAGCGTATAACGTACAGCGTATAACGTATAACGTATAACGTGTAACGTATAACGTATAACGTATAACGTACAGCGTATAACGTACAGCGTATAACGTATAACGTATAACGTGTAACGTATAACGTATAACGTATAACGTATAACGTATAACGTATAACGTATAACGTATAACGTATAACGTATAACGTATAACGTATAACGTATAACGTATAACGTATAACGTATAACGTATAACGTATAACGTATAACGTATAACGTATAACGTATAACGTATAACGTATAACGTATAACGTATAACGTATAACGTATAACGTATAACGTATAACGTATAACGTATAACGTATAACGTATAACGTATAACGTATAACGTATAACGTATAACGTATAACGTATAACGTATAACGTATAACGTATAACGTATAACGTATAACGTATAACGTATAACGTATAACGTATAACGTATAACGTATAACGTATAACGTATAACGTATAACGTATAACGTATAACGTATAACGTATAACGTATAACGTATAACGTATAACGTATAACGTATAACGTATAACGTATAACGTATAACGTATAACGTATAACGTATAACGTATAACGTATAACGTATAACGTATAACGTATAACGTATAACGTGTAACGTATAACGTATAACGTATAACGTACAGCGTATAACGTACAGCGTATAACGTATAACGTATAACGTGTAACGTATAACGTATAACGTATAACGTATAACGTATAACGTATAACGTATAACGTATAACGTATAACGTATAACGTATAACGTATAAGCGTATAACGTATAACGTATAACGTATAACGTATAACGTATAACGTATAACGTATAACGTATAACGTATAACGTATAACGTATAACGTATAACGTATAACGTATAACGTATAACGTATAACGTATAACGTATAACGTATAACGTATAACGTATAACGTATAACGTATAACGTATAACGTATAACGTATAACGTATAACGTATAACGTATAACGTATAACGTATAACGTATAACGTATAACGTATAACGTATAACGTATAACGTATAACGTATAACGTATAACGTATAACGTATAACGTATAACGTATAACGTATAACGTATAACGTATAACGTATAACGTATAACGTATAACGTATAACGTATAACGTATAACGTATAACGTATAACGTATAACGTATAACGTATAACGTATAACGTATAACGTATAACGTATAACGTATAACGTATAACGTATAACGTATAACGTATAACGTATAACGTATAACGTATAACGTATAACGTATAACGTATAACGTATAACGTATAACGTATAACGTATAACGTGTAACGTATAACGTACAGCGTATAACGTACAACGTGTATCGTATAACGTATAACGTGTAACGTATAACGTACAGCGTATAACGTACAGCGTATAACGTACAGCGTATAACGTATAACGTATAACGTGTAACGTATAACGTATAACGTATAACGTATAACGTATAACGTATAACGTATAACGTATAACGTATAACGTATAACGTATAACGTATAACGTATAACGTATAACGTATAACGTATAACGTATAACGTATAACGTATAACGTATAACGTATAACGTATAACGTATAACGTATAACGTATAACGTATAACGTATAACGTATAACGTATAACGTATAACGTATAACGTATAACGTATAACGTATAACGTATAACGTATAACGTATAACGTATAACGTATAACGTATAACGTATAACGTATAACGTATAACGTATAACGTATAACGTATAACGTATAACGTATAACGTATAACGTATAACGTATAACGTATAACGTATAACGTATAACGTATAACGTATAACGTATAACGTATAACGTATAACGTATAACGTATAACGTATAACGTATAACGTATAACGTATAACGTATAACGTATAACGTATAACGTATAACGTATAACGTATAACGTATAACGTATAACGTATAACGTATAACGTATAACGTATAACGTATAACGTATAACGTATAACGTATAACGTATAACGTATAACGTATAACGTATAACGTATAACGTATAACGTATAACGTATAACGTATAACGTATAACGTATAACGTATAACGTATAACGTATAACGTATAACGTATAACGTATAACGTATAACGTATAACGTATAACGTATAACGTATAACGTATAACGTATAACGTATAACGTATAACGTATAACGTATAACGTATAACGTATAACGTATAACGTATAACGTATAACGTATAACGTATAACGTATAACGTATAACGTATAACGTATAACGTATAACGTATAACGTATAACGTATAACGTATAACGTATAACGTATAACGTATAACGTATAACGTATAACGTATAACGTATAACGTATAACGTATAACGTATAACGTATAACGTATAACGTATAACGTATAACGTATAACGTATAACGTATAACGTATAACGTATAACGTATAACGTATAACGTATAACGTATAACGTATAACGTATAACGTATAACGTATAACGTATAACGTATAACGTATAACGTATAACGTATAACGTATAACGTATAACGTATAACGTATAACGTATAACGTAAAACGTATAACGTATAACGTATAACGTATAACGTATAACGTATAACGTATAACGTATAACGTATAACGTATAACGTATAACGTATAACGTATAACGTATAACGTATAACGTATAACGTATAACGTATAACGTATAACGTGTATCGTATAACGTGTAACGTATAACGTATAACGTACAGCGTATAACGTACAGCGTATAACGTACAGCGTATAACGTATAACGTATAACGTGTAACGTATAACGTATAACGTATAACGTATAACGTATAACGTATAACGTATAACGTATAACGTATAACGTATAACGTATAACGTATAACGTATAACGTATAACGTATAACGTATAACGTATAACGTATAACGTATAACGTATAACGTATAACGTATAACGTATAACGTATAACGTATAACGTATAACGTATAACGTATAACGTATAACGTATAACGTATAACGTATAACGTATAACGTATAACGTATAACGTATAACGTATAACGTATAACGTATAACGTAAAACGTATAACGTATAACGTATAACGTATAACGTATAACGTATAACGTATAACGTATAACGTATAACGTATAACGTATAACGTATAACGTATAACGTATAACGTATAACGTATAACGTATAACGTGTATCGTATAACGTGTAACGTATAACGTATAACGTACAGCGTATAACGTACAGCGTATAACGTACAGCGTATAACGTATAACGTATAACGTGTAACGTATAACGTATAACGTATAACGTATAACGTATAACGTATAACGTATAACGTGTAACGTATAACGTATAACGTATAACGTATAACGTATAACGTATAACGTATAACGTATAACGTATAACGTATAACGTATAACGTATATAACGTATAACGTATAACGTATAACGTATAACGTATAACGTATAACGTATAACGTATAACGTATAACGTATAACGTATAACGTATAACGTATAACGTATAACGTATAACGTATAACGTATAACGTATAACGTATAACGTATAACGTATAACGTATAACGTATAACGTATAACGTATAACGTATAACGTATAACGTATAACGTATAACGTATAACGTATAACGTATAACGTATAACGTATAACGTATAACGTATAACGTATAACGTATAACGTATAACGTATAACGTATAACGTATAACGTATAACGTATAACGTATAACGTATAACGTATAACGTATAACGTATAACGTATAACGTATAACGTATAACGTATAACGTATAACGTATAACGTATAACGTATAACGTATAACGTATAACGTATAACGTATAACGTATAACGTATAACGTATAACGTATAACGTATAACGTATAACGTATAACGTATAACGTATAACGTATAACGTATAACGTATAACGTATAACGTATAACGTATAACGTATAACGTATAACGTATAACGTATAACGTATAACGTATAACGTATAACGTATAACGTATAACGTATAACGTATAACGTATAACGTATAACGTATAACGTATAACGTATAACGTATAACGTATAACGTATAACGTATAACGTATAACGTATAACGTATAACGTATAACGTATAACGTATAACGTATAACGTATAACGTATAACGTATAACGTATAACGTATAACGTATAACGTATAACGTATAACGTATAACGTATAACGTATAACGTATAACGTATAACGTACAACGTACAACGTGTATCGTATAACGTATAACGTGTAACGTATAACGTACAGCGTATAACGTACAGCGTATAACGTACAGCGTATAACGTATAACGTATAACGTGTAACGTATAACGTATAACGTATAACGTATAACGTATAACGTATAACGTATAACGTATAACGTATAACGTATAACGTATAACGTATAACGTATAACGTATAACGTATAACGTATAACGTATAACGTATAACGTATAACGTATAACGTATAACGTATAACGTATAACGTATAACGTATAACGTATAACGTATAACGTATAACGTATAACGTATAACGTATAACGTATAACGTATAACGTATAACGTATAACGTATAACGTATAACGTATAACGTATAACGTATAACGTATAACGTATAACGTATAACGTATAACGTATAACGTATAACGTATAACGTATAACGTATAACGTATAACGTATAACGTATAACGTATAAACGTATAACGTATAACGTATAACGTATAACGTATAACGTATAACGTATAACGTATAACGTATAACGTATAACGTATAACGTATAACGTATAACGTATAACGTATAACGTATAACGTATAACGTATAACGTATAACGTATAACGTATAACGTATAACGTATAACGTATAACGTATAACGTATAACGTATAACGTATAACGTATAACGTATAACGTATAACGTATAACGTATAACGTATAACGTATAACGTATAACGTATAACGTATAACGTATAACGTATAACGTATAACGTATAACGTATAACGTATAACGTATAACGTATAACGTATAACGTATAACGTATAACGTATAACGTACAACGTACAACGTGTATCGTATAACGTATAACGTGTAACGTATAACGTACAGCGTATAACGTACAGCGTATAACGTACAGCGTATAACGTATAACGTATAACGTGTAACGTATAACGTATAACGTATAACGTATAACGTATAACGTATAACGTATAACGTATAACGTACAACGTACAACGTGTATCGTATAACGTATAACGTGTAACGTATAACGTACAGCGTATAACGTACAGCGTATAACGTACAGCGTATAACGTATAACGTATAACGTATAACGTATAACGTATAACGTATAACGTATAACGTATAACGTATAACGTATAACGTATAACGTATAACGTATAACGTATAACGTATAACGTATAACGTATAACGTATAACGTATAACGTATAACGTATAACGTATAACGTATAACGTATAACGTATAACGTATAACGTATAACGTATAACGTATAACGTATAACGTATAACGTATAACGTATAACGTATAACGTATAACGTATAACGTATAACGTATAACGTATAACGTATAACGTATAACGTATAACGTATAACGTATAACGTATAACGTATAACGTATAACGTATAACGTATAACGTATAACGTATAACGTATAACGTATAACGTATAACGTATAACGTATAACGTATAACGTATAACGTATAACGTATAACGTATAAACGTATAAACGTATAACGTATAACGTATAACGTATAACGTATAACGTATAACGTATAACGTACAACGTACAACGTGTATCGTATAACGTATAACGTGTAACGTATAACGTACAGCGTATAACGTACAGCGTATAACGTACAGCGTATAACGTACAGCGTATAACGTATAACGTATAACGTGTAACGTATAACGTATAACGTATAACGTATAACGTATAACGTATAACGTATAACGTATACGTATAACGTATAACGTATAACGTATAACGTATAACGTATAACGTATAACGTATAACGTATAACGTATAACGTATAACGTATAACGTATAACGTTATAACGTATAACGTATAACGTATAACGTATAACGTATAACGTATAACGTATAACGTATAACGTATAACGTATAACGTATAACGTATAACGTATAACGTATAACGTATAACGTATAACGTATAACGTATAACGTATAACGTATAACGTATAACGTATAACGTATAACGTATAACGTATAACGTATAACGTATAACGTATAACGTATAACGTATAAACGTATAACGTATAACGTATAACGTATAACGTATAACGTATAACGTATAACGTATAACGTATAACGTATAACGTATAACGTATAACGTATAACGTATAACGTATAACGTATAACGTATAACGTATAACGTATAACGTATAACGTATAACGTATAACGTATAACGTATAACGTATAACGTATACGTATAACGTATAACGTATAACGTATAACGTATAACGTATAACGTATAACGTATAACGTATAACGTATAACGTATAACGTATAACGTATTAACGATAACGTATAACGTATAACGTATAACGTATAACGTATAAACGTATAACGTATAACGTATAACGTACAACGTACAACGTGTATCGTATAACGTATAACGTGTAACGTATAACGTACAGCGTATAACGTACAGCGTATAACGTACAGCGTATAACGTACAGCGTATAACGTATAACGTATAACGTGTAACGTATAAGTAACGTATAACGTATAACGTATAACGTATAACGTATAACGTATAACGTATAACGTATAACGTATAACGTATAACGTATAACGTATAACGTATAACGTATAACGTATAACGTATAACGTATAACGTATAACGTATAACGTATAACGTATAACGTATAACGTATAACGTATAACGTATAACGTATAACGTATAACGTATAACGTATAAACGTATAACGTATAACGTATAACGTATAACGTATAACGTATAACGTATAACGTATAACGTATAACGTATAACGTATAACGTATAACGTATAACGTATAACGTATAACGTATAACGTATAACGTATAACGTATATAACGTATAACGTATAACGTATAACGTATAACGTATAACGTATAACGTATAACGTATAACGTATAACGTATAACGTATAACGTATAACGTATAACGTATAACGTATAACGTATAACGTATAACGTATAACGTTATACGTATAACGTATAACGTATAACGTATAACGTATAACGTATAACGTATAACGTATAACGTATAACGTATAACGTATAACGTATAACGTATAACGTACAACGTACAACGTGTATCGTATAACGTATAACGTGTAACGTATAACGTACAGCGTATAACGTACAGCGTATAACGTACAGCGTATAACGTATAACGTATAACGTGTAACGTATAACGTATAACGTATAACGTATAACGTATAACGTATAACGTATAACGTATAACGTATAACGTATAACGTATAACGTATAACGTATAACGTATAACGTATAACGTATAAACGTATAACGTATAACGTATAACGTATAACGTATAACGTATAACGTATAACGTATAACGTATAACGTATAACGTATAACGTATAACGTATAACGTATAACGTAATAACGTATAACGTATAACGTATAACGTATAACGTATAACGTATAACGTATAACGTATAACGTATAAACGTATAACGTATAACGTATAACGTATAACGTATAACGTATAACGTATAACGTATAACGTATAACGTATAACGTATAACGTATAACGTATAACGTATAACGTATAACGTATAACGTATAACGTATAACGTATAACGTATAACGTATACGTATAACGTATAACGTATAACGTATAACGTATAACGTATACGATAACGTATAACGTATAACGTATAACGTATAACGTATAACGTATAACGTATAACGTATAACGTATAACGTATAACGTACTAACGTATAACGTATAACGTATAACGTATAATAACGTATAACGTATACGTATAACGTATAACGTATAACGTATAACGTATAACGTATAACGTATAACGTATAACGTAACGTATAACGTATAACGTATAACGTATAAACGTATAACGTATAACGTATAACGTATAACGTATAACGTATAACGTATAACGTATAACGTATAACGTATAACGTATAACGTATAACGTATAACGTATAACGTATAACGTATAACGTATAACGTATAACGTATAACGTATAACGTATAACGTATAACGTATAACGTATAACGTATAACGTATAACGTATAACGTATAACGTATAACGTATAACGTATAACGTATAACGTATAACGTATAAGTATAACGTATAACGTATAACGTATAACGTATAACGTATAACGTATAACGTATAACGTATAACGTATAACGTATAACGTATAACGTATAACGTATACGTATAACGTACAACGTACAACGTGTATCGTATAACGTATAACGTGTAACGTATAACGTACAGCGTATAACGTACAGCGTATAACGTATAACGTGTAACGTATAACGTACAGCGTATAACGTACAGCGTATAACGTACAGCGTATAACGTATAACGTATAACGTGTAACGTATAACGTATAAACGTATAACGTATAACGTATAACGTATAACGTATAACGTATAACGTATAACGTATAACGTATAACGTATAACGTATAACGTATAACGTATAACGTATAACGTATAACGTATAACGTATAACGTATAACGTATAACGTATAACGTATAACGTATAACGTATAACGTATAACGTATAACGTATAACGTATAACGTATAACGTATAAACGTATAACGTATAACGTATAACGTATAACGTATAACGTATAACGTATAACGTATAACGTTAACGTATAACGTATAACGTATAACGTATAACGTATAACGTATAACGTATAACGTATAACGTATAACGTATAACGTATAACGTATAACGTATAACGTATAACGTATAACGTATAACGTATAACGTATAACGTATAACGTATAACGTATAACGTATAACGTATAACGTATAACGTATAACGTATAACGTATAACGTATAACGTATAACGTATAACGTATAACGTATAACGTATAACGTATAACGTATAACGTATAACGTATAACGTATAACGTATAACGTATAACGTATAACGTATAACGTATAACGTATAACGTATAACGTATAACGTATAACGTATAACGTATAACGTATATAACGTATAACGTATAACGTATAACGTATAACGTATAACGTATAACGTTTAAACGTATAACGTATAACGTATAACGTATAACGTATAACGTATAACGTATAACGTATAACGTATAACGTATAACGTATAACGTATAACGTATAACGTAACGTATAACGTATAACGTATAACGTATAACGTATAACGTATAACGTATAACGTATAACGTATAACGTATAACGTATAACGTATAACGTATAACGTATAACGTATAACGTATAACGTATAACGTATACGTATAACGTATAACGTATAACGTATAACGTATAACGTATAACGTATAACGTATAACGTATAACGTATAACGTATAACGTATAACGTATAACGTATAACGTATAACGTATAACGTATAACGTATAACGTATAACGTTTAAACGTATAACGTATAACGTATAACGTATAACGTATAACGTATAACGTATAACGTATAACGTATAACGTTTAAACGTATAACGTATAACGTATAACGTATAACGTATAACGTATACGTATAACGTATAACGTATAACGTATAACGTATAACGTATAACGTAACGTATAACGTATAACGTATAACGTATAACGTATAACGTATAACGTATAACGTATAACGTATAACGTATAACGTATAACGTATAACGTATAACGTATAACGTATAACGTATAACGTATAACGTATAACGTATAACGTATAACGTATAACGTATAACGTATAACGTATAACGTATAACGTATAACGTATAACGTATAACGTATAACGTATACGTATACGTATAACGTATAACGTATAACGTATAACGTATAACGTATAACGTACGTATAACGTATAACGTATAACGTATAACGTATAACGTATAACGTATAACGTATAACGTATAACGTATAAACGTATAACGTATAACGTATAACGTATAACGTATAACGTATAACGTATAACGTATAACGTATACGTATAACGTATAACGTATAACGTATAACGTATAACGTATAACGTATAACGTATAACGTATAACGTATAACGTATAACGTATAACGTATAACGTATAACGTAAACGTATAACGTATAACGTATAACGTATAACGTATAACGTATAACGTATAACCTATAAACGTATAACGTATACGTATAACGTATAACGTATAACGTATAACGTATAACGTATAACGTATAACGTATAACGTATAACGTATAACGTATAACGTATAACGTATAACGTATAACGTATAACGTATAACGTATAACGTATAACGTATAACGTATAACGTATAACGTATAACGTACGTATAACGTATAACGTATAACGTATAACGTATAACGTATAACGTATAACGTATAACGTATAACGTATAACGTATAACGTATAACGTATAACGTATAACGTATAACGTATAACGTATAACGTATAACGTATAACGTATAACGTATAACGTATAACGTATAACGTATAACGTATAACGTATAACGTATAACGTACAACGTACAACGTGTATCGTATAACGTATAACGTATAACGTATAACGTATAACGTATAACGTATAACGTACAACGTACAACGTGTATCGTATAACGTATAACGTGTAACGTATAACGTATAACGTACAACGTACAACGTGTATCGTATAACGTATAACGTGTAACGTATAACGTACAGCGTATAACGTACAGCGTATAACGTACAGCGTATAACGTATAACGTATAACGTGTAACGTACAGCGTATAACGTATAACGTATAACGTATAACGTATAACGTATAACGTATAACGTATAACGTATAACGTATAACGTATAACGTATAACGTATACGTATAACGTATAACGTATAACGTATAACGTATAACGTATAACGTATAACGTATAAACGTATAACGTATAACGTATAACGTATAACGTATAACGTATAACGTATAACGTATAACGTATAACGTATAACGTATAACGTAATAACGTATAACGTATAACGTATAAACGTATAACGTATAACGTATAACGTATAACGTATAACGTATAACGTATAACGTATAACGTATAACGTATAACGTATAACGTATAACGTATAACGTATAACGTATAACGTATAACGTATAACGTATAACGTATAACGTATAACGTATAACGTATAACGTATAACGTATAACGTATAACGTATAACGTATAACGTATAACGTATAACGTATAACGTATAACGTATAACGTATAACGTATAACGTATAACGTATAACGTATAACGTATAACGTATAACGTATAACGTATAACGTATAACGTATAACGTATAACGTATAACGTATAACGTATAACGTATAACGTATAACGTATAACGTATAACGTATAACGTATAACGTATAACGTATAACGTATAACGTATAACGTATAACGTATAACGTAATAACGTATAACGTATAACGTATAACGTATAACGTATAACGTATAACGTATAACGTATAACGTATAACGTATAACGTATAACGTATAACGTATAACGTATAACGTATAACGTATAACGTATAACGTATAACGTATAACGTATAACGTATAACGTATAACGTATAACGTATAACGTATAACGTATAACGTATAACGTATAACGTATAACGTATAACGTATAACGTATAACGTATAACGTATAACGTATAACGTATAACGTATAACGTATAACGTATAACGTATAACGTATAACGTATAACGTATAACGTATAACGTATAACGTATAACGTATAACGTATAACGTATAACGTATAACGTATAACGTATAACGTATAACGTATAACGTATAACGTATAACGTATAACGTATAACGTATAACGTATAACGTATAACGTATAACGTATAACGTATAACGTATAACGTATAACGTATAACGTATAACGTATAACGTATAACGTATAACGTATAACGTATAACGTATAACGTATAACGTATAACGTATAACGTATAACGTATAAACGTATAACGTATAACGTATAACGTATAACGTATAACGTATAACGTATAACGTATAACGTATAAACGTATAACGTATAACGTATAACGTATAACGTATAACGTATAACGTATAACGTAACGTATAACGTATAACGTATAACGTATAACGTATAACGTATAACGTATAACGTATAACGTATAACGTATAACGTATAACGTATAACGTAATAACGTATAACGTATAACGTATAACGTATAACGTATAACGTATAACGTATAACGTATAACGTATAACGTATAACGTATAACGTATAACGTAACGTATAACGTATAACGTATAACGTATAACGTATAACGTATAACGTATAACGTATAACGTATAACGTATAACGTATAACGTATAACGTATACGTATAACGTATAACGTATAACGTATAACGTATAACGTATAACGTATAACGTATAACGTATAACGTATAACGTATAACGTATAACGTATAACGTATAACGTATAACGTATAACGTATAACGTATAACGTATAACGTATAACGTATAACGTATAACGTATAACGTATAACGTATAACGTATAACGTATAACGTATAACGTATAACGTATAACGTATAACGTATAACGTATAACGTATAACGTATAACGTATAACGTATAACGTATAACGTATAACGTATAACGTATAACGTATAACGTATAACGTATAACGTATAACGTATAACGTATAACGTATAACGTATAACGTATAACGTATAACGTATAACGTATAACGTATAACGTATAACGTATAACGTATAACGTATAACGTATAACGTATAACGTATAACGTATAACGTATAACGTATAACGTATAACGTATAACGTATAACGTATAACGTATAACGTATAACGTATAACGTATAACGTATAACGTATAACGTATAACGTATAACGTATAACGTATAACGTATAACGTATAACGTATAACGTATAACGTATAACGTATAACGTATAACGTATAACGTATAACGTATAACGTATAACGTATAACGTATAACGTATAACGTATAACGTATAACGTATAACGTATAACGTATAACGTATAACGTATAACGTATAACGTATAACGTATAACGTATAACGTATAACGTATAACGTATAACGTATAACGTATAACGTATAACGTATAACGTATAACGTATAACGTATAACGTATAACGTATAACGTATAACGTATAACGTATAACGTATAACGTATAACGTATAACGTATAACGTATAACGTATAACGTATAACGTATAACGTATAACGTATAACGTATAACGTATAACGTATAACGTATAACGTATAACGTATAACGTATAACGTATAACGTATAACGTATAACGTATAACGTATAACGTATAACGTAAAACGTATAACGTATAACGTATAACGTATAACGTATAACGTATAACGTATAACGTATAACGTATAACGTATAACGTATAACGTATAACGTATAACGTATAACGTATAACGTATAACGTACAACGTATAACGTATAACGTATAACGTATAACGTACAGCGTATAACGTATAACGTACAACGTATAACGTACAACGTATAACGTACAACGTATAACGTATATCGTATAACGTATAACGTATAACGTATAACGTATAACGTATAACGTATAACGTATAACGTATAACGTATAACGTATAACGTATAACGTATAACGTATAACGTACAGCGTATAACGTATAACGTATAACGTATAACGTATAACGTATAACGTATAACGTATAACGTATAACGTATAACGTATAACGTATAACGTATAACGTATAACGTATAACGTATAACGTATAACGTATAACGTATAACGTATAACGTATAACGTATAACGTATAACGTATAACGTATAACGTATAACGTATAACGTATAACGTATAACGTATAACGTATAACGTATAACGTATAACGTACAGCGTATAACGTATAACGTACAACGTATAATGTACAACGTATAACGTACAACGTATAACGTACAACGTACAACGTGTAACGTATAACGTATAACGTATAACTTATAACATACGGCGTATAGCGTACAGCGTATAACGTACAGCGTATAACGTATAACGTATAACGTATAACGTATAACGTGTAACGTATAACGTATAACGTACAGCGTATAACGTACAGCGTATAACGTATAAGGTATAACGTACAGCGTATAACGTACAACGTATAACGTATAACGTATAACGTACAGCGTATAACGTACAGCGTATAACGTATAACGTATAACATATAACGAATAACGTATAACGTATAACGTATAACGTATAACGTATAACGTACAACGTACAACGTGTAACGTATAACGTATAACGTATAACGTACAGCGTATAACGTACAGCGTATAACGTACAGCGTATAACGTACAACGTATAACGTATAACGTATAACGTATAACGTATAACGTATAACGTATAACGTATAACGTATAACGTATAACGTATAACGTATAACGTATAACGTATAACGTATAACGTATAACGTATAACGTATAACGTATAACGTATAACGTATAACGTATAACGTATAACGTATAACGTATAACGTATAACGTATAAAGTATAACGTATAACGTATAACGTATAACGTATAACGTATAACGTATAATGTACAACGTATAACGTACAACGTACAACGTGTAACGTATAACGTATAACGTATAACGTACAGCGTATAACGTACAGCGTATAACGTACAGCGTATAACGTACAGCGTATAACGTATAACGTATAACGTATAACGTATAACGTATAACGTATAACGTATATCGTGTAACGTATAACGTACAGCGTATAACGTACAGCGTATAACGTACAGCGTATAACGTATAACGTATAACGTGTAACGTATAACGTATAACGTACAGCGTATAACGTACAGCGTATAACGTATAACGTATAAGGTATAACATACAGCGTATAACGTACAGCGTATAACGTACAGCGTATAACGTATAACGTATAACGTATAACGTGTAACGTATAACGTATAACGTACAGCGTATAACGTACAGCGTATAACGTATAAGGTATAACGTACAGCGTATAACGTACAACGTATAACGTATAACGTATAACGTACAGCGTATAACGTACAGCGTATAACGTATAACGTATAACATATAACGTATAACGTATAACGTATAACGTATAACGCATAACGTACAGCGTATAACGTATAACATACAACGTATAACGTACAACGTATAACGTACAACGTATAACGTACAACGTATAACGTACAACGTACAACGTGTAACGTATAACATATAACGTATAACGTACAGCGTATAACGTACAGCGTATAACGTACAGCCTATAACGTATAACGTATTACGTATAACGTATAACGAATATCGTATAACGTATAACGTATAACGTATAACGTATAACGTATAACGTATAACGTATAACGTACAACGTATAACGTATACCGTATACCGTATAACGTATAACGTATAACGTATAACGTATAACGTATAACGTATAACGTATAACGTATAACGTATAACGTATAACGTATAACGTATAACGTATAACGTATAACGTATAACGTATAACGTATAACGTATAACGTATAACATATAACGAATAACGTATAACGTATAACGTATAACGTATAACGTATAACGTACAACGTACAACGTGTAACGTATAACGTATAACGTATAACGTACAGCGTATAACGTACAGCGTATAACGTACAACGTATAACGTATAACGTATAACGTATAACGTATAACGTATAACGTATAACGTATAACGTATAACGTATAACGTATAACGTATAACGTATAACGTATAACGTATAAGGTATAACGTATAACGTATAACGTATAACGTATAACGTATAACGTATAACGTATAACGTATAACGTATAACGTATAACGTATAACGTATAACGTATAACGTATAACGTATAACGTATAACGTATAACGTATAACGTATAACGTATAACGTATAACGTATAACGTATAACGTATAACGTATAACGTATAACGTATAACGTATAACGTATAATGTACAACATATAACGTACAACGTACAACGTGTAACGTATAACGTATAACGTATAACGTACAGCGTATAACGTACAGCGTATAACGTACAGCGTATAACGTACAGCGTATAACGTACAGCGTATAACGTATAACGTATAACGTATAACGTATAACGTATAACGTATAACGTATATCGTGTAACGTATAACGTACAGCGTATAACGTACAGCGTATAACGTACAGCGTATAACGTATAACGTATAACGTGTAACGTATAACGTATAACGTACAGCGTATAACGTACAGCGTATAACGTATAACGTATAAGGTATAACATACAGCGTGTAACGTACAGCGTATAACGTACAGCGTATAACGTATAACGTATAACGTGTAACGTATAACGTATAACGTACAGCGTATAACGTACAGCGTATAACGTATAAGGTATAACGTACAGCGTATAACGTACAACGTATAACGTATAACGTATAACGTACAGCGTATAACGTACAGCGTATAACGTATAACGTATAACATATAACGTATAACGTATAACGTATAACGTATAACGCATAACGTACAGCGTATAACGTATAACATACAACGTATAACGTACAACGTATAACGTACAACGTATAACGTACAACGTATAACGTACAACGTACAACGTGTAACGTATAACATATAACGTATAACGTACAGCGTATAACGTACAGCGTATAACGTACAGCCTATAACGTATAACGTATTACGTATAACGTATAACGAATATCGTATAACGTATAACGTATAACGTATAACGTATAACGTATAACGTATAACGTATAACGTATAACGTACAACGTATAACGTATACCGTATACCGTATAACGTATAACGTATAACGTATAACGTATAACGTATAACGTATAACGTATAACGTATAACGTATAACGTATAACGTATAACGTATAACGTATAACGTATAACGTATAACGTATAACGTATAACGTATAACGTACATCGTACAACGTGTAACGTATAACATATAACGTACAACATATAACGTACAACGTATAACGTATAACGTATAACGTATAACGTATAACGTATAACGTATAACGTATAACGTATAACGTACAGCGTATAACGTATAACATACAACGTATAACGTACAACGTATAACGTATAACGTATAACGTACATCGTACAACGTGTAACGTATAACATATAACGTACAACATATAACATACAACGTATAACGTATAACGTATATCGTATAACGTATAACGTATAACGTATAACGTATAACGTACAGCGTATAACGTATAACATACAACGTATAACGTACAACGTATAACGTATAACGTACAACGTATAACGTATAACGTATAACGTATAACGTATAACGTATAACGTATAACGTATAACGTATAACGTATAACGTACATCGTACAACGTGTAACGTATAACATATAACGTACAACATATAACGTACAACGTATAACGTATAACGTACAACGTATAACGTACAACGTATAACGTATAACGTATTACGTACATCTTACAACGTGTAACGTATAACATATAACGTACAACATATAACATACAACGTATAACGTATAACGTATAACGTACAGCGTATAACGTACAGCGTATAACGTATAAGGTATAACGTACAGCGTATAACGTACAACGTATAACGTATAACGTATAACGTACAGCGTATAACGTACAGCGTATAACGTATAACGTATAACATATAACGTATAACGTATAACGTATAACGTATAACGCATAACGTACAGCGTATAACGTATAACATACAACGTATAACGTACAACGTATAACGTACAACGTATAACGTACAACGTATAACGTACAACGTACAACGTGTAACGTATAACATATAACGTATAACGTACAGCGTATAACGTACAGCGTATAACGTACAGCCTATAACGTATAACGTATTACGTATAACGTATAACGAATATCGTATAACGTATAACGTATAACGTATAACGTATAACGTATAACGTATAACGTATAACGTACAACGTATAACGTATAACGTATAACGTATAACGTATAACGTATAACGTATAACGTACAACGTATAACGTATACCGTATACCGTATAACGTATAACGTATAACGTACAGCGTATAACGTACAGCGTATAACGTACAGCGTATAACGTACAGCGTATAACGTACAGCGTATAACGTATAACGTATAACGTATAACGTATAACGTATAACGTATAACGTATATCGTGTAACGTATAACGTACAGCGTATAACGTACAGCGTATAACGTACAGCGTATAACGTATAACGTATAACGTGTAACGTATAACGTATAACGTACAGCGTATAACGTACAGCGTATAACGTATAACGTATAAGGTATAACATACAGCGTATAACGTACAGCGTATAACGTACAGCGTATAACGTATAACGTATAACGTGTAACGTATAACGTATAACGTACAGCGTATAACGTACAGCGTATAACGTATAAGGTATAACGTACAGCGTATAACGTACAACGTATAACGTATAACGTATAACGTACAGCGTATAACGTACAGCGTATAACGTATAACGTATAACATATAACGTATAACGTATAACGTATAACGTATAACGCATAACGTACAGCGTATAACGTATAACATACAACGTATAACGTACAACGTATAACGTACAACGTATAACGTACAACGTATAACGTACAACGTACAACGTGTAACGTATAACATATAACGTATAACGTACAGCGTATAACGTACAGCGTATAACGTACAGCCTATAACGTATAACGTATTACGTATAACGTATAACGAATATCGTATAACGTATAACGTATAACGTATAACGTATAACGTATAACGTATAACGTATAACGTACAACGTATAACGTATACCGTATACCGTATAACGTATAACGTATAACGTATAACGTATAACGTATAACGTATAACGTATAACGTATAACGTATAACGTATAACGTATAACGTATAACGTATAACGTATAACGTATAACGTATAACGTATAACGTATAACGTACATCGTACAACGTGTAACGTATAACATATAACGTACAACATATAACGTACAACGTATAACGTATAACGTACAGCGTATAACGTATAACATACAACGTATAACGTACAACGTATAACGTATAACGTATAACGTACATCGTACAACGTGTAACGTATAACATATAACGTACAACATATAACATACAACGTATAACGTATAACGTATATCGTATAACGTATAACGTATAACGTATAACGTATAACGTACAGCGTATAACGTATAACATACAACGTATAACGTACAACGTATAACGTATAACGTACAACGTATAACGTATAACGTATAACGTATAACGTATAACGTATAACGTATAACGTATAACGTATAACGTATAACGTATAACGTACATCGTACAACGTGTAACGTATAACATATAACGTACAACATATAACGTACAACGTATAACGTATAACGTACAACGTATAACGTACAACGTATAACGTATAACGTATTACGTACATCGTACAACGTGTAACGTATAACATATAACGTACAACATATAACATACAACGTATAACGTATAACGTATATCGTATAACGTATAACGTATAACGTATAACGTATAACGTATAACGTACAGCTTATAACGTATAACATACAACGTATAACGAACAACGTATAACGTATAACGTACAACGTATAACGTATAACGTATAACGTATAACGTATAACGTATAACGTATAACGTATAACGTATAACGTACATCGTACAACGTGTAACGTATAACATATAACGTACAACATATAACGTACAACGTATAACGTATAACGTACAACGTATAACGTACAACGTACAACGTGTAACGTATAACGTATAACGTATAACGTACAGCGTATAACATACATCGTATATCGTACAGCGTATAACGTACAACGTATAAGGTATAACGTATAACGTATAACGTATAACGTATAACGTATAACGTATAACGTATAACGTACAACGTATAATGTACAACGTATAACGTACAACGTACAACGTGTAACGTGTAACGTATAACGTATAACTTATAACGTACAGCGTATAACGTACAGCGTATAACGTATAACGTATAACGTACAACGTACAACGTGTAACGTATAACGTATAACGTATAACGTAGAACGTATAACGTACAGCGTATAACGTACAGCGTATAACGTATAACGTATAACGTATAACGTACAGCGTATAACGTATAACGTACAACGTATAATGTACAACGTATAACGTACAACGTACAACGTGTAACGTATAACGTATAACGTACAGCGTATAACGTATAACGTACAACGTATAATGTACAACGTATAACGTACAACGTACAACGTGTAACGTATAACGTATAACGTATAACTTATAACGTACAGCGTATAACGTATAACGTATAACGTATAACGTACAACGTAGAACGTACAGCGTATAACGTACAGCGTATAACGTACAGCGTATAACGTATAACGTATAACGTATAACGTATAACGTATAACGTATAACGTATAACGTATAACGTATAACGTATAACGTATAACGTATAACGTATAACGTATAACGTATAACGTATAACGTATAACGTATAACGTATAACGTACAGCGTATAACGTACAGCGTATAACGTATAAGGTATAACGTACAGCGTATAACGTACAACGTATAACGTATAACGTATAACGTACAGCGTATAACGTACAGCGTATAACGTATAACGTATAACATACAACGTATAACGTATAACGTATAACGTACAGCGTATAACGTACAGCGTATAACGTATAACGTATAACATATAACGTATAACGTATAACGTATAACGTATAACGCATAACGTACAGCGTATAACGTATAACATACAACGTATAACGTACAACGTATAACGTACAACGTATAACGTACAACGTATAACGTACAACGTACAACGTGTAACGTATAACATATAACGTATAACGTACAGCGTATAACGTACAGCGTATAACGTACAGCCTATAACGTATAACGTATTACGTATAACGTATAACGAATATCGTATACCGTATAACGTATAACGTATAACGTATAACGTATAACGTATAACGTATAACGTATAACGTATAACGTATAACGTATAACGTATAACGTATAACGTATAACGTATAACGTATAACGTATAACGTATAACGTATAACGTATAACGTATAACGTATAACGTATAACGTATAACGTATAACGTATAACGTATAACGTATAACGTATAACGTATAACGTATAACGTATAACGTATAACGTATAACGTATAACGTATAACGTATAACGTATAACGTACATCGTACAACGTGTAACGTATAACATATAACGTACAACATATAACGTACAACGTATAACGTATAACGTATAACGTATAACGTATAACGTATAACGTATAACGTATAACGTATAACGTACAGCGTATAACGTATAACATACAACGTATAACGTACAACGTATAACGTATAACGTATAACGTACATCGTACAACGTGTAACGTATAACATATAACGTACAACATATAACATACAACGTATAACGTATAACGTATATCGTATAACGTATAACGTATAACGTACAGCGTATAACGTATAACATACAACGTATAACGTACAACGTATAACGTATAACGTACAACGTATAACGTATAACGTATAACGTATAACGTATAACGTATAACGTATAACGTATAACGTATAACGTATAACGTATAACGTACATCGTACAACGTGTAACGTATAACATATAACGTACAACATATAACGTACAACGTATAACGTATAACGTACAACGTATAACGTACAACGTATAACGTATAACGTATTACGTACATCGTACAACGTGTAACGTATAACATATAACGTACAACATATAACATACAACGTATAACGTATAACGTATATCGTATAACGTATAACGTATAACGTATAACGTATAACGTATAACGTATAACGTACAGCTTATAACGTATAACATACAACGTATAACGTACAACGTATAACGTATAACGTACAACGTATAACGTATAACGTATAACGTATAACGTATAACGTATAACGTATAACGTATAACGTATAACGTACATCGTACAACGTGTAACGTATAACATATAACGTACAACATATAACGTACAACGTATAACGTATAACGTACAACGTATAACGTACAACGTACAACGTGTAACGTATAACGTATAACGTATAACGTACAGCGTATAACATACATCGTATATCGTACAGCGTATAACGTACAACGTATAAGGTATAACGTATAACGTATAACGTATAACGTATAACGTATAACGTATAACGTATAACGTACAACGTATAATGTACAACGTATAACGTACAACGTACAACGTGTAACGTGTAACGTATAACGTATAACTTATAACGTACAGCGTATAACGAACAGCGTATAACGTATAACGTATAACGTACAACGTACAACGTGTAACGTATAACGTATAACGTATAACGTAGAACGTATAACGTACAGCGTATAACGTACAGCGTATAACGTATAACGTATAACGTATAACGTACAGCGTATAACGTATAACGTACAACGTATAATGTACAACGTATAACGTACAACGTACAACGTGTAACGTATAACGTATAACGTACAGCGTATAACGTATAACGTACAACGTATAATGTACAACGTATAACGTACAACGTACAACGTGTAACGTATAACGTATAACGTATAACTTATAACGTACAGCGTATAACGTATAACGTATAACGTATAACGTACAACGTAGAACGTACAGCGTATAACGTACAGCGTATAACGTACAGCGTATAACGTATAACGTATAACGTATAACGTATAACGTATAACGTATAACGTATAACGTATAACGTATAACGTATAACGTATAACGTATAACGTATAACGTATAACGTATAACGTATAACGTATAACGTATAACGTATAACGTATAACGTATAACGTACAGCGTATAACGTACAGCGTATAACGTATAAGGTATAACGTACAGCGTATAACGTACAACGTATAACGTATAACGTATAACGTACAGCGTATAACGTACAGCGTATAACGTATAACGTATAACATATAACGTATAACGTATAACGTATAACGTATAACGCATAACGTACAGCGTATAACGTATAACATACAACGTATAACGTACAACGTATAACGTACAACGTATAACGTACAACGTATAACGTACAACGTACAACGTGTAACGTATAACATATAACGTATAACGTACAGCGTATAACGTACAGCGTATAACGTACAGCCTATAACGTATAACGTATAACGTATAACGTATAACGAATATCGTATAACGTATAACGTATAACGTATAACGTATAACGTATAACGTATAACGTATAACGTATAACGTACAACGTATAACGTATACCGTATACCGTATAACGTATAACGTATAACGTATAACGTATAACGTATAACGTATAACGTATAACGTATAACGTATAACGTATAACGTATAACGTATAACGTATAACGTATAACGTACATCGTACAACGTGTAACGTATAACATATAACGTACAACATATAACGTACAACGTATAACGTATAACGTATAACGTATAACGTATAACGTATAACGTATAACGTATAACGTATAACGTACAGCGTATAACGTATAACATACAACGTATAACGTACAACGTATAACGTATAACGTATAACGTACATCGTACAACGTGTAACGTATAACATATAACGTACAACATATAACATACAACGTATAACGTATAACGTATATCGTATAACGTATAACGTATAACGTATAACGTATAACGTACAGCGTATAACGTATAACATACAACGTATAACGTACAACGTATAACGTATAACGTATAACGTATAACGTATAACGTATAACGTATAACGTACAGCGTATAACGTACAGCCTATAACGTATAACGTATAACGTATAACGTATAACGAATATCGTATAACGTATAACGTATAACGTATAACGTATAACGTATAACGTATAACGTATAACGTACAACGTATAACGTATACCGTATACCGTATAACGTATAACGTATAAGGTATAACGTATAACGTATAACGTATAACGTATAACGTATAACGTATAACGTATAACGTATAACGTATAACGTATAACGTATAACGTATAACGTATAACGTATAACGTATAACGTATAACGTTTAACGTACAGCGTATAACGTATAACGTACAACGTATAATGTACAACGTATAACGTACAACGTATAACGTATATCGTATAACGTATAACGTATAACGTATAACGTATAACGTATAACGTATAACATATAACGTATAACGTATAACGTACAGCGTATAACGTATAACGTACAACGTATAACGTACAACGTACAACGTGTAACGTACAGCGTATAACGTATAACGTACAACGTATAATGTACAACGTATAACGTACAACGTACAACGTGTAACGTATAACGTATAACGTATAACGTATAACTTATAACGTACAGCGTATAACGTACAGCGTATAACGTATAACGTATAACGTATAACGTACAACGTACAACGTGTATCGTATAACGTATAACGTATAACGTACAGCGTATAACGTACAGCGTATAACGTACAGCGTATAACGTACAACGTATAACGTATAACGTATAACGTATAACGTATAACGTATAACGTATAACGTATAACGTATAACGTATAACGTATAACGTATAACGTATAACGTACAACGTATAATGTACAACGTATAACGTACAACGTATAACGTACAACGTACAACGTGTAACGTATAACGTATAACGTATAACTTATAACATACAGCGTATAGCGTACAGCGTATAACGTACAGCGTATAACGTATAACGTATAACGTGTAACGTATAACGTATAACGTACAGCGTATAACGTACAGCGTATAACGTATAAGGTATAACGTACAGCGTATAACGTACAACGTATAACGTATAACGTATAACGTACAGCGTATAACGTACAGCGTATAACGTATAACGTATAACATATAACGTATAACGTATAACGTATAACGTATAACGCATAACGTACAGCGTATAACATATAACATACAACGTATAACGTACAACGTATAACGTACAACGTATAACGTACAACGTATAACGTACAACGTACAACGTGTAACGTATAACATATAACGTATAACGTACAGCGTATAACGTACAGCGTATAACGTACAGCCTATAACGTATAACGTATAACGTATAACGTATAACGAATATCGTATAACGTATAACGTATAACGTATAACGTATAACGTACAACGTATAACGTATACCGTATACCGTATAACGTATAACGTATAACGTATAACGTATAACGTATAACGTATAACGTATAACGTATAACGTATAACGTATAACGTATAACGTATAACGTATAACGTATAACGTATAACGTATAACGTACATCGTACAACGTGTAACGTATAACATATAACGTACAACATATAACGTACAACGTATAACGTATAACGTATAACGTATAACGTATAACGTATAACGTATAACGTATAACGTATAACGTACAGCGTATAACGTATAACATACAACGTATAACGTACAACGTATAACGTATAACGTATAACGTACATCGTACAACGTGTAACGTATAACATATAACGTACAACATATAACATACAACGTATAACGTATTACGTATATCGTATAACGTATAACGTATAACGTATAACGTATAACGTACAGCGTATAACGTATAACATACAACGTATAACGTACAACGTATAACGTATAACGTACAACGTATAACGTATAACGTATAACGTATAACGTATAACGTATAACGTATAACGTATAACGTATAGCGTATAACGTATAACGTATAACGTATAACGTATAACGTATAACGTATAACGTACATCGTACAACGTGTAACGTATAACATATAACGTACAACATATAACGTACAACGTATAACGTATAACGTATAACGTATAACGTATAACGTATAACGTATAACGTACAGCGTATAACGTATAACATACAACGTATAACGTACAACGTATAACGTATAACGTATAACGTACATCGTACAACGTGTAACGTATAACATATAACGTACAACATATAACATACAACGTATAACGTATGACGTATATCGTATAACGTATAACGTATAACGTATAACGTATAACGTATAACGTACAGCGTATAACGTATAACATACAACGTATAACGTACAACGTATAACGTATAACGTACAACGTATAACGTATAACGTATAACGTATAACGTATAACGTATAACGTATAACGTATAACGTACATCGTACAACGTGTAACGTATAACGTATAACGTATAACGTATAACGTATAACGTATAACGTATAACGTATAACGTATAACGTATAACGTATAACGTATAACGTATAACGTATAACGTATAACGTATAACGTATAACGTATAACGTATAACGTATAACGTATAACGTATAACGTATAACGTATAACGTATAACGTATAACGTATAACGTATAACGTATAACGTATAACGTATAACGTATAACGTATAACGTATAACGTATAACGTATAACGTATAACGTATAACGTATAACGTATAACGTATAACGTATAACGTATAACGTATAACGTATAACGTATAACGTATAACGTATAACGTATAACGTATAACGTATAACGTATAACGTATAACGTATAACGTATAACGTATAACGTATAACGTATAACGTATAACGTATAACGTATAACGTATAACGTATAACGTATAACGTATAACGTATAACGTATAACGTATAACGTTTAACGTACAGCGTATAACGTATAACGTACAACGTATAACGTACAACGTATAACGTACAACGTATAACGTATATCGTATAACGTATAACGTATAACGTATAACGTATAACGTATAACATATAACGTATAACGTATAACGTACAGCGTATAACGTATAACGTACAACGTATAACGTACAACGTACAACGTGTAACGTACAGCGTATAACGTATAACGTACAACGTATAATGTACAACGTATAACGTACAACGTACAACGTGTAACGTATAACGTATAACGTATAACGTATAACTTATAACGTACAGCGTATAACGTACAGCGTATAACGTATAACGTATAACGTATAACGTACAACGTACAACGTGTAACGTATAACGTATAACGTATAACGTACAGCGTATAACGTACAGCGTATAACGTACAGCGTATAACGTACAACGTATAACGTATAACGTATAACGTATAACGTATAACGTATAACGTATAACGTACAGCGTATAACGTATAACGTATAACGTGTAACGTATAACGTATAACGTACAGCGTATGACGTACAGCGTATAACGTATAAGGTATAACGTACAGCGTATAACGTACAACGTATAACATATAACGTATAACGTACAGCGTATAACGTACAGCGTATAACGTATAACGTATAACATATAACGTATAACGTATAACGTATAACGTATAACGCATAACGTACAGCGTATAACATATAACATACAACGTATAACGTACAACGTATAACGTACAACGTATAACGTACAACGTATAACGTACAACGTATAACGTACAACGTACAACGTGTAACGTATAACATATAACGTATAACGTACAGCGTATAACGTACAGCGTATAACGTACAGCGTATAACGTACAGCCTATAACGTATAACGTATAACGTATAACGTATAACGAATATCGTATAACGTATAACGTACAACGTATAACGTACAACGTATAACGTACAACGTACAACGTGTAACGTATAACATATAACGTATAACGTACAGCGTATAACGTACAGCGTATAACGTACAGCCTATAACGTATAACGTATAACGTATAACGTATAACGAATATCGTATAACGTATAACGTACAGCGTATAACGTACAGCGTATAACGTATAAGGTATAACGTACAGCGTATAACGTACAACGTATAACGTATAACGTATAACGTACAGCGTATAACGTACAGCGTATAACGTATAACGTATAACATATAACGTATAACGTATAACGTATAACGTATAACGCATAACGTACAGCGTATAACATATAACATACAACGTATAACGTACAACGTATAACGTACAACGTATAACGTACAACGTATAACGTATAACGTACAACGTACAACGTGTAACGTATAACGTATAACGTATAACGTACAGCGTATAACGTACAGCGTATAACGTACAGCGTATAACGTACAACGTATAACGTATAACGTATAACGTATAACGTATAACGTATAACGTATAACGTATAACGTATAACGTATAACGTATAACGTATAACGTACAACGTATAATGTACAACGTATAACGTACAACGTATAACGTACAACGTACAACGTGTAACGTATAACGTATAACGTATAACTTATAACATACAGCGTATAGCGTACAGCGTATAACGTACACCGTATAACGTATAACGTATAACGTGTAACGTATAACGTATAACGTACAGCGTATAACGTACAGCGTATAACGTATAAGGTATAACGTACAGCGTATAACGTACAACGTATAACGTATAAGGTATAACGTACAGCGTATAACGTACAGCGTATAACGTATAACGTATAACATATAACGTATAACGTATAACGTATAACGTATAACGCATAACGTACAGCGTATAACATATAACATACAACGTATAACGTACAACGTATAACGTACAACGTATAACGTACAACGTATAACGTACAACGTACAACGTGTAACGTATAACATATAACGTATAACGTACAGCGTATAACGTACAGCGTATAACGTACAGCCTATAACGTATAACGTATAACGTATAACGTATAACGAATATCGTATAACGTATAACGTATAACGTATAACGTATAACGTATAACGTATAACGTATAACGTATAACGTATAACGTATAACGTATAACGTATAACGTATAACGTATAACGTATAACGTATAACGTACAACGTATAACGTACAACGTATAACGTACAACGTATAACGTATATCGTATAACGTATAACGTATAACGTATAACGTATAACGTATAACATATAACGTATAACGTATAACGTACAGCGTATAACGTATAACGTACAACGTATAACGTACAACGTACAACGTGTAACGTACAGCGTATAACGTATAACGTACAACGTATAATGTACAACGTATAACGTACAACGTACAACGTGTAACGTATAACGTATAACGTATAACGTATAACTTATAACGTACAGCGTATAACGTACAGCGTATAACGTATAACGTATAACGTATAACGTACAACGTACAACGTGTAACGTATAACGTATAACGTATAACGTACAGCGTATAACGTACAGCGTATAACGTACAGCGTATAACGTACAACGTATAACGTATAACGTATAACGTATAACGTATAACGTATAACGTATAACGTATAACGTATAACGTATAACGTATAACGTACAACGTATAATGTACAACGTATAACGTACAACGTATAACGTACAACGTACAACGTGTAACGTATAACGTATAACGTATAACTTATAACATACAGCGTATAGCGTACAGCGTATAACGTACAGCGTATAACGTATAACGTATAACGTGTAACGTATAACGTATAACGTACAGCGTATGACGTACAGCGTATAACGTATAAGGTATAACGTACAGCGTATAACGTACAACGTATAACGTATAACGTATAACGTACAGCGTATAACGTACAGCGTATAACGTATAACGTATAACATATAACGTATAACGTATAACGTATAACGTATAACGCATAACGTACAGCGTATAACATATAACATACAACGTATAACGTACAACGTATAACGTACAACGTATAACGTACAACGTATAACGTACAACGTACAACGTGTAACGTATAACATATAACGTATAACGTACAGCGTATAACGTACAGCGTATAACGTACAGCCTATAACGTATAACGTATAACGTATAACGTATAACGAATATCGTATAACGTATAACGTACAACGTATAACGTACAACGTATAACGTACAACGTACAACGTGTAACGTATAACATATAACGTATAACGTACAGCGTATAACGTACAGCGTATAACGTACAGCCTATAACGTATAACGTATAACGTATAACGTATAACGAATATCGTATAACGTATAACGTACAGCGTATAACGTACAGCGTATAACGTATAAGGTATAACGTACAGCGTATAACGTACAACGTATAACGTATAACGTATAACGTACAGCGTATAACGTACAGCGTATAACGTATAACGTATAACATATAACGTATAACGTATAACGTATAACGTATAACGCATAACGTACAGCGTATAACATATAACATACAACGTATAACGTACAACGTATAACGTACAACGTATAACGTACAACGTATAACGTACAACGTACAACGTGTAACGTATAACATATAACGTATAACGTACAGCGTATAACGTACAGCGTATAACGTACAGCCTATAACGTATAACGTATAACGTATAACGTATAACGAATATCGTATAACGTATAACGTATAACGTATAACGTATAACGTACAACGTATAACGTATACCGTATACCGTATAACGTATAACGTATAACGTATAACGTATAACGTATAACGTATAACGTATAACGTATAACGTATAACGTATAACGTATAACGTATAACGTATAACGTATAACGTATAACGTATAACGTATAACGTATAACGTATAACGTATAACGTATAACGTATAACGTATAACGTATAACGTATAACGTTTAACGTACAGCGTATAACGTATAACGTACAACGTATAACGTACAACGTATAACGTATAACGTATAACGTACATCGTACAACGTGTAACGTATAACATATAACGTACAACATATAACATACAACGTATAACGTATAACGTATATCGTATAACGTATAACGTATATCGTATAACGTATAACGTATAACGTATAACGTATAACGTACAACGTACAACGTGTAACGTATAACGTATAACGTATAACTTATAACATACAGCGTATAGCGTACAGCGTATAACGTACACCGTATAACGTATAACGTATAACGTGTAACGTATAACGTGTAACGTATAACGTATAACGTACAGCGTATAACGTACAGCGTATAACGTATACCGTATAACGTATAACGTATAACGTATAACGTATAACGTATAACGTATAACGTACATCGTACAACGTGTAACGTATAACGTATAACGTATAACGTATAACGTATAACGTATAACGTATAACGTATAACGTATAACGTATAACGTATAACGTATAACGTATAACGTATAACGTATAACGTATAACGTATAACGTATAACGTATAACGTATAACGTATAACGTATAACGTATAACGTATAACGTATAACGTATAACGTATAACGTATAACGTATAACGTATAACGTATAACGTATAACGTATAACGTATAACGTATAACGTATAACGTATAACGTATAACGTATAACGTATAACGTATAACGTATAACGTATAACGTATAACGTATAACGTATAACGTATAACGTATAACGTATAACGTATAACGTATAACGTATAACGTATAACGTATAACGTATAACGTATAACGTATAACGTATAACGTATAACGTATAACGTATAACGTATAACGTATAACGTATAACGTATAACGTATAACGTATAACGTATAACGTATAACGTATAACGTATAACGTATAACGTATAACGTATAACGTATAACGTATAACGTATAACGTATAACGTATAACGTATAACGTATAACGTATAACGTATAACGTATAACGTATAACGTATAACGTATAACGTATAACGTATAACGTATAACGTATAACGTATAACGTATAACGTATAACGTATAACGTATAACGTATAACGTATAACGTATAACGTATAACGTATAACGTATAACGTATAACGTATAACGTATAACGTATAACGTATAACGTATAACGTATAACGTATAACGTATAACGTATAACGTATAACGTATAACGTATAACGTATAACGTATAACGTATAACGTATAACGTATAACGTATAACGTATAACGTATAACGTATAACGTATAACGTATAACGTATAACGTATAACGTATAACGTATAACGTATAACGTATAACGTATAACGTATAACGTATAACGTATAACGTATAACGTATAACGTATAACGTATAACGTATAACGTATAACGTATAACGTATAACGTTTAACGTACAGCGTATAACGTATAACGTACAACGTATAATGTACAACGTATAACGTACAACGTATAACGTATATCGTATAACGTATAACGTATAACGTATAACGTATAACGTATAACATATAACGTATAACGTATAACGTACAGCGTATAACGTATAACGTACAACGTATAACGTACATCGTACAACGTGTAACGTACAGCGTATAACGTATAACGTACAACGTATAATGTACAACGTATAACGTACAACGTACAACGTGTAACGTATAACGTATAACGTATAACGTATAACTTATAACGTACAGCGTATAACGTACAGCGTATAACGTATAACGTATAACGTATAACGTACAACGTACAACGTGTAACGTATAACGTATAACGTATAACGTACAGCGTATAACGTACAGCGTATAACGTACAGCGTATAACGTACAACGTATAACGTATAACGTATAACGTATAACGTATAACGTATAACGTATAACGTATAACGTATAACGTATAACGTATAACGTACAACGTATAATGTACAACGTATAACGTACAACGTATAACGTACAACGTACAACGTGTAACGTATAACGTATAACGTATAACTTATAACATACAGCGTATAGCGTACAGCGTATAACGTACAGCGTATAACGTATAACGTATAACGTGTAACGTATAACGTATAACGTACAGCGTATAACGTACAGCGTATAACGTATAACGTATAACGTATAACGTATAACGTATAACGTATAACGTATAACGTATAACGTATAACGTATAACGTATAACGTATAACGTATAACGTATAACGTATAACGTATAACGTATAACGTATAACGTATAACGTATAACGTATAACGTATAACGTATAACGTATAACGTATAACGTATAACGTATAACGTATAACGTATAACGTATAACGTATAACGTATAACGTATAACGTATAACGTATAACGTATAACGTATAACGTATAACGTATAACGTATAACGTATAACGTATAACGTATAACGTATAACGTATAACGTATAACGTATAACGTATAACGTATAACGTATAACGTATAACGTATAACGTATAACGTTTAACGTACAGCGTATAACGTATAACGTACAACGTATAATGTACAACGTATAACGTACAGCGTATAACGTATATCGTATAACGTATAACGTATAACGTATAACGTATAACGTATAACATATAACGTATAACGTATAACGTACAGCGTATAACGTATAACGTACAACGTATAACGTACATCGTACAACGTGTAACGTACAGCGTATAACGTATAACGTACAACGTATAATGTACAACGTATAACGTACAACGTACAACGTGTAACGTATAACGTATAACGTATAACGTATAACTTATAACGTACAGCGTATAACGTACAGCGTATAACGTATAACGTATAACGTATAACGTACAACGTACAACGTGTAACGTATAACGTATAACGTATAACGTACAGCGTATAACGTACAGCGTATAACGTACAGCGTATAACGTACAACGTATAACGTATAACGTATAACGTATAACGTATAACGTATAACGTATAACGTATAACGTATAACGTATAACGTATAACGTATAACGTACAACGTATAATGTACAACGTATAACGTACAACGTATAACGTACAACGTACAACGTTTAACGTATAACGTATAACGTATAACTTATAACATACAGCGTATAGCGTACAGCGTATAACGTACAGCGTATAACGTATAACGTATAACGTGTAACGTATAACGTATAACGTACAGCGTATAACGTACAGCGTATAACGTATAAGGTATAACGTACAGCGTATAACGTACAACGTATAACGTATAACGTATAACGTACAGCGTATAACGTACAGCGTATAACGTATAACGTATAACATATAACGTATAACGTATAACGTATAACGTATAACGCATAACGTACAGCGTATAACATATAACATACAACGTATAACGTACAACGTATAACGTACAACGTATAACGTACAACGTATAACGTACAACGTACAACGTGTAACGTATAACATATAACGTATAACGTACAGCGTATAACGTACAGCGTATAACGTACAGCCTATAACGTATAACGTATAACGTATAACGTATAACGAATATCGTATAACGTATAACGTACAACGTATAACGTACAACGTATAACGTACAACGTACAACGTGTAACGTATAACATATAACGTATAACGTACAGCGTATAACGTACAGCGTATAACGTACAGCCTATAACGTATAACGTATAACGTATAACGTATAACGAATATCGTATAACGTATAACGTACAGCGTATAACGTACAGCGTATAACGTATAAGGTATAACGTACAGCGTATAACGTACAACGTATAACGTATAACGTATAACGTACAGCGTATAACGTACAGCGTATAACGTATAACGTATAACATATAACGTATAACGTATAACGTATAACGTATAACGCATAACGTACAGCGTATAACATATAACATACAACGTATAACGTACAACGTATAACGTACAACGTATAACGTACAACGTGTAACGTACAACGTACAACGTGTAACGTATAACATATAACGTATAACGTACAGCGTATAACGTACAGCGTATAACGTACAGCCTATAACGTATAACGTATAACGTATAACGTATAACGAATATCGTATAACGTATAACGTATAACGTATAACGTATAACGTACAACGTATAACGTATACCGTATACCGTATAACGTATAACGTATAACGTATAACGTATAACGTATAACGTATAACGTATAACGTATAACGTATAACGTATAACGTATAACGTATAACGTATAACGTAAAACGTATAACGTATAACGTATAACGTATAACGTATAACGTATAACGTATAACGTATAACGTATAACGTATAACGTATAACGTATAACGTATAACGTTTAACGTACAGCGTATAACGTATAACGTACAACGTATAACGTACAACGTATAACGTATAACGTATAACGTACATCGTACAACGTGTAACGTATAACATATAACGTACAACATATAACATACAACGTATAACGTATAACGTATATCGTATAACGTATAACGTATAACGTATAACGTATAACGTATAACGTATAACGTACAGCGTATAACGTATAACATACAACGTATAACGTACAACGTATAACGTATAACGTACAACGTATAACGTATAACGTATAACGTATAACGTATAACGTATAACGTATAACGTACATCGTACAACGTGTAACGTATAACGTATGACGTATAACGTATAACGTATAACGTATAACGTATAACGTATAACGTATAACGTATAACGTATAACGTATAACGTATAACGTATAACGTATAACGTATAACGTATAACGTATAACGTATAACGTATAACGTATAACGTATAACGTATAACGTATAACGTATAACGTATAACGTATAACGTATAACGTATAACGTATAACGTATAACGTATAACGTATAACGTATAACGTATAACGTATAACGTATAACGTATAACGTATAACGTATAACGTATAACGTATAACGTATAACGTATAACGTATAACGTATAACGTATAACGTATAACGTATAACGTATAACGTATAACGTATAACGTATAACGTATAACGTATAACGTATAACGTATAACGTATAACGTATAACGTATAACGTATAACGTATAACGTATAACGTATAACGTATAACGTATAACGTATAACGTATAACGTATAACGTATAACGTATAACGTATAACGTATAACGTATAACGTATAACGTATAACGTATAACGTATAACGTATAACGTATAACGTATAACGTATAACGTATAACGTATAACGTATAACGTATAACGTATAACGTATAACGTATAACGTATAACGTATAACGTATAACGTATAACGTATAACGTATAACGTATAACGTATAACGTATAACGTATAACGTATAACGTATAACGTATAACGTATAACGTATAACGTATAACGTATAACGTATAACGTATAACGTATAACGTATAACGTATAACGTATAACGTATAACGTATAACGTATAACGTATAACGTATAACGTATAACGTATAACGTATAACGTATAACGTATAACGTTTAACGTACAGCGTATAACGTATAACGTACAACGTATAATGTACAACGTATAACGTACAACGTATAACGTATATCGTATAACGTATAACGTATAACGTATAACGTATAACGTATAACGTATAACATATAACGTATAACGTATAACGTACAGCGTATAACGTATAACGTACAACGTATAACGTACATCGTACAACGTGTAACGTACAGCGTATAACGTATAACGTACAACGTATAATGTACAACGTATAACGTACAACGTACAACGTGTAACGTATAACGTATAACGTATAACGTATAACTTATAACGTACAGCGTATAACGTACAGCGTATAACGTATAACGTATAACGTATAACGTACAACGTACAACGTGTAACGTATAACGTATAACGTATAACGTACAGCGTATAACGTACAGCGTATAACGTACAGCGTATAACGTACAACGTATAACGTATAACGTATAACGTATAACGTATAACGTATAACGTATAACGTATAACGTATAACGTATAACGTATAACGTATAACGTATAACGTACAACGTATAATGTACAACGTATAACGTACAACGTATAACGTACAACGTGTAACGTATAACGTATAACGTATAACTTATAACATACAGCGTATAGCGTACAGCGTATAACGTACAGCGTATAACGTATAACGTATAACGTGTAACGTATAACGTATAACGTACAGCGTATAACGTACAGCGTATAACGTATAAGGTATAACGTACAGCGTATAACGTACAACGTATAACGTATAACGTATAACGTACAGCGTATAACGTACAGCGTATAACGTATAACGTATAACATATAACGTATAACGTATAACGTATAACGTATAACGCATAACGTACAGCGTATAACATATAACATACAACGTATAACGTACAACGTATAACGTACAACGTATAACGTACAACGTATAACGTACAACGTACAACGTGTAACGTATAACATATAACGTATAACGTACAGCGTATAACGTACAGCGTATAACGTACAGCCTATAACGTATAACGTATAACGTATAACGTATAACGAATATCGTATAACGTATAACGTACAACGTATAACGTATACCGTATACCGTATAACGTATAACGTATAACGTATAACGTATAACGTATAACGTATAACGTATAACGTATAACGTATAACGTATAACGTATAACGTATAACGTATAACGTATAACGTATAACGTATAACGTATAACGTATAACGTATAACGTACATCGTACAACGTGTAACGTATAACATATGTTACGGATACAGAAAATCTTCCGTTCATTTCCTCACTGGAATCTCTTCCAGATCGTCTCTGGAGGGAAGCGTCCTAGATAACCTTTGATATCTTGGTTGAACCCTTTCATTGGGACTGAGCTCTGGCTCTGATTTAATTGAAAGTCACAAAAACTAGAGTTATTAGTCTGGCCCTAAGTGCCTGATTAGATTATGGACAAAGCAGCCCATTCATGATAAGGGTATATAAACCCTCTGATTCTTGCTCTCGGGGGCTAGTACTTCAGTAGACACGAATCGCGTCACATCTTGCTGTACTTTTCGAGAAGTCGACTTTCAGTTAGATCGGGCTAAAGTTCCCTTTCGAATCAAAGTTAACCATACGGGTTCCGCGTGTTCGGTATAAAATCTGTTAGGCATTATTAAAGTAGCTTCCGAGCCCCCGCATTACCATTGCGTTAACAGAGGTAATTTTCTTTCATTCACTATTCTTTTACACATGCGTTATCGCGACAAGTACATTTGTACCACAGATCTTTATACTAGAATATATTTGTGTTACACGATAATCTTGTGTATACCCTTAATTATCGTCCTATATCCTAATCTAATAGTTGAACGTTCCCACAAGATACAACCTTACCGCTCAGGTTGTATCAATTAGATTATAATAGTTACGAGGCCTTAACCACCTTGCGACTCCCTGATTTCGCATCAGGTTCGTTCGCATCCTTTCTACCTTTCCCAAACAAGATTCACACTACCTAGTGGCTCCCCAATTCCGATTGGGTTCGTCCACGCAACTTCACCCTCCTAGCGGCTCCCTGATTACACATCAGGTTCGTCCGTATCCTTGCAGCTCCCTGATTTCGCATCAGGTTCGTCTGCATTCTTTCCAACCTCCTAACGGCTCCCCAATTTCACATTGGGTTCGTCCGTGTCTTGCTACAACTTCCTAGCAGCTCCCCGATTTCGCATTGGGTTCGTCTGTGGGTCTTTCTCCTAGTGACTCCCCAATTTCGCATTGGGTTCGTTCACGAAGTTCCACCTTCCTAGCAGCTCCCTGATTTCGCATCAGGTTCGTCTGCGCTTGACTCTATCCTTAGAGGCTCCCCGAACTCCGATCGGGTTCGTCCTCGTCGTCTATCATCCTAGCGGCTCCCCAATTTCACATTGGGTTCGTCCGCTTACCTTCTTCTATCAAATTCATTCCTTATTCCTAGGGTAATAACCCTTCGCCGGCCACTCGTGCTGCTCGCGGCCTTGGCTCGTAACAGAACTGGTGACAGCGGTGGGATATTCAATTATTTTAGGATCACTTTAATTTTGGGTTTACTATATTAAATTACTCGTAGCTGAGTACAGATAATATACTAGTTTTCGCTAGTTACGTCTCGATATTATTAGCAATATACTAGTTTTCGCTAGTCACGCTTTTATATCAATAATATACTAGTTTTCCTAGTTAAAAGGTTACAATATACTAGTTTTCGCTAGTTACGTTCCATATATTAATTGACAATATACTAGTTTTCTCTAGTTACATTTTCTTAGAAAAAAGAAAAAAAAAAGGAAAAAATGCCGAATTCAACTGCAAATGCCTCTTCCGTTGACATAATGAATTTAACGGTTTCTCTTGCAAATTCTATGTCACTGTTGACACAAAAGACATGTCTACAGAATATTACCTCGACAATTCCGATCTTTGACGGGGAAGACCCATCTTTAATTCGTTTTGCGCAAACCTTAGAGGACGGGTTAACGTTGATTCCGGAAGGTACGGAAGCCGAGTATCTAGCAATTGTTCTTACTAAACTTGTCGGGCCAGCACGTAGATGCACGTTAGAACACAAGTTTACTAACGTAAAGGCATTAATTAAGCACTTAAAGAAACGGTTCGCTCCCGGTAAGAGCCTGTCGAACTATCAAGTGGAAATCGCGAGGTTACACATCCGCGATGGAGAGAGTCTACGACAATATATCGATAGGACAAGTCATTTGGTACATTGTACGCGTGGAGCAATTAGGGAAAAATACGAAGAAGAACGTGCCGAAGATTTCATCGAATCGATGGAAAAGGACGTTATAGAGAATTTCATCGACGGACTACCCGATCGAATTTCCCTGAAGGTGTCTGCATCGTTGAAGGATATAAAAAATCTAGAGGATGCTTACGACGCCGTGCTACAAATAGACAAGAAACTTAGAAACCGACGACAGTCGCCGCGGAATGAATCACCATCGAGATGGTCGCGTCGAGATTCATATGAGCAGGATTCTCGTTATCGCGAGCGCGAGGTGTCATACCCTTTATCTCCGAGTAGATACGATAGGCATAGAGATCGACACTCCAGGCCATCCGGCTTCGAGGAGGAAAGAGATGGAAGAGCGTCTGCTTGGACCTTGCGCCATAGGAGCCCTTCGCACTCCCCCGCCTATCGTTCGGATTCGTCAATTGTAAAAAACGGGGAAAAGAAATTTACAATTTTAAAGAACGCTGATAAGGACCGCATGCCAAAATCATATTGTTGGCATTGTGGAACATCCGGGCATGACGGAAAATTCTGTAAAAATCGACCACGTAGTCCGCGTTTCCGTCGAGATTCGCGAGAGTCATCAGTAGAATCGAACAAGTCTTTAAACTTCGATCGCGCTCACCGTACAGGCGACACGATGCGCGAGAACAGAGAAGTTCGCCAAAGGACGGTCCATTTCAAAGAAAACCCCTCATCAAGGAAGCTCCAGCACCACGAATCAAAGTCAAAATCCCAGAACTGGAATCAGGAACGGGAGAATTTCTAATTGACGGTGGAGCATCTGTAAATTTAGTAGTCCTTGACGTTTTAGGAAGGGGAGCAGAAATTATTTCACGGGATGAAATTGAAATAACCGGTCTTACTGCAAATCCAATTCGTACTCTGGGAACTACTATACTTCACGTACACGAAGCCCCCGCGTTCTTCTACGTAGTTAAGCGGCTTGCCATAGAAGCAGACGGTCTTATAGGAAGTCCGTTTTTAAAACAAGAGGAAGCAGAAATTTCTTATTACCATGGGACAGTTGTATTAAAAGATAAGCCCACTAGGCCTATTCGTTTTTCAAATTATCAGCAGGAATCAGAGATGCCGACTAAACATCGCATCGATGCTCGATCTTCTCAACAGATTGCCATAAGAATAGCTAATCCAAAGATTAAGGAAGGTTATTTACCGCGTATAAAAACGCACGAGAAACTTTATATAGGAGAGGCCGCCGTCCTTAACAATAAGGGAAAATGTCATGTTATGGCAACAAACACTAGCGAGGAACCACTAGACGTAGAAATAGAGCCACAAATCTTGGAACCCTACGACATTTTAGAGACTTCGGATGAAGATTGTTATTCAGAGATACAACGTCACTGCAAATTCGAGACCAGAGAAGACAGGATTCAGGGAATAGTTGAATCGCTACAGTTAAGTCATTTGAATAAAGAAGAACGGGCCAGCGTCATTGCATTAATAGGGGAATTTCCCGATCGGTTCTATCTCCCTGGAGACAAATTAGGGAAGGCCTCCGATTTCTGGCATTCTTTACACACCACTGATGAGATTCCAGTCAACACGAGACAGTATCGTTATCCTCCTGTTCACCAAGAGGAAATCAAAAAGCAAATCAATGGTTTATTATCTGAAGGTATTATTACCCCATCGAAATCTCCATATAACTCACCCTTGTGGATCGTATCCAAGAAGCCAGATGCGCAAGGTAACAAACGTTGGCGTATGGTGATAGATTTTCGTGCGCTCAACGAGAAAACTATTTCTGATAAATATCCATTGCCTCAAATAAGCGAAATATTGGATCGTCTTGGTGGAGCCAAATATTTCTCCGTTTTTGACCTTGCCAGCGGTTTCCATCAGATAGAGATGGACCCAAAGGATAGACAGAAGACAGCTTTCACAACTCCTAACGGACATTACGAATTCTCGCGAATGCCGTTTGGTTTGAAAAATGCTCCACCTACCTTCCAACGTCTTATGGACCAGGTATTAACTGGGCTTCAGGGGACGGACGTTTTCCTTTACCTGGATGATATCGTGGTCTATGCCTCGTCGTTGCACGAACACAATCTTAAAGTCAAGAAATTGTTGAATCGCTTACAAGAACATGGTCTAACTCTTCAGACTAATAAATGCGAATTCCTACGAAAGGAAGTCGCATACCTCGGACATATTATCTCAAGGCAGGGAGTAAGACCTGACCCCCGAAAGTTAAAGGCAGTAAAAGATTTTCCAACGCCAAAATCACAAAAGAATATCCAACAGTTTTTGGGTTTAGTAGGATATTACAGAAGGTTCGTACAAGATTTCACTTCAAAGGCAAAGTCTTTAATTGACCTTTTGGGAAAAGGCAAGAAATTCAAATGGACTGAAGAACAAGAGAATAGTTTCAGGCAGTTACGCGACGAACTCTGTCGAGAACCCATCTTACAATATCCGGATTTCAGTAAACCTTTCATCATTACTACAGATGCCTCCGAATATGCTATCGGAGCAGTACTCAGTCAAGGGGAAATAGGAAGCGACCTGCCGATTGCCTACGCATCGCGCAGCCTCAACAAAGCAGAAAAGAATTATTCAGCCACGGAAAAGGAATGTTTAGCAATGGTATACGCCGTTATATACTTCCGACCGTATGTGTATGGAACGAAATTTACACTAGTTACAGACCATCGACCATTAGTCTGGCTGCATTCGGTAAAAGATCCGACTTCGAGGCTCATGAAATGGAAACTTCGACTCCTGGAATATGAGTATCAGGTTATTCATAAGTCTGGAAAGACGAATAAAAATGCGGACGCATTATCACGTAATCCCACTTCAATTTGTTTACCGCTTATCCCGAGGGAACTCAAAGACACTGAATTTAAGATTCCCATACCGAAAGCAGTTGTCGACACAAGCTCAATAGGTCAACGTATCAAACAGCTACGTCGGGACCGAGAAAAACGACCACAGTATCAAGATACAAGCAGTTCAGACGAAATGGGAGAGCCCACCCTGGGTAAGGTGCAGCATTCGCCGATAATAAACAGAAACAGATCTCTTCCAAGTCTGTCGCGAGAGGTGATTATGTCTGACGAAAACCAGGACACCATTCACCATTTTTTACCCACGGGGAACTCCACTGAAATCTACCCTACAGATAAGAATACGAGCCTGGACGGTGATTTAATTTCATTTGAAGAACCGCTGGGGAATACGGTCATAGAGAATACACCTAATGTATCGCGAGTATCATCTTCTGAAACAAGTAAAACTCTGCAGCCTACCGTTGTCAGACCTCCAAACAATGTGACACAAGAGGCAAGGGTGCGTCAAATTTCTGACCGCACGACTGAACCCTACCCATTCTTCGACGGTCCCACCGATAGCTCTTTTACCGAAAGCGACCTGGAGGCGCCACCAGTACCGAAAAAAGGGATCAGTATTTCTTCAGACACCCTCACCACAGGGGATGATCACTATGTTCATTTTGTACCAGCCGACTGCAACCTAATAACCCCCGTGGATAAACTGCTATTAGATACGGGAGTAATAAATAAGCAGGAAATTTTAGCTAAACGACCAAAAAAGGGACAGATTGTAATTTCAAACAACGGGTTATTCAAGACCTTCGGCATAGTAATTTCTGATAACTTCCATGATAAACCGAAGAGAATAGACGTGGTTAATGGTTTGAAAACTCTTCAATCCGTTTTAGAGAAAGATGGAAGCAAATCTTTTCGAATATCCGCTACCGGAGATCATCATAAATTATCACCTAATGAACTTCTCAAAACATTGAAGGAGGTCTTCATAAATTCAGTTTATCAAATTACAATATGTAACTGCGTTATTACTACACCTTCCATAGAAGATAGGCAGGAGATCATACACGAAGCGCACGATAGCCTAATAGGAGGACACAAGGGAGTCACAAAGACATACAATCGTGTCCGATCTAGATTCCACTGGCCACAAATGCGCAATGAAATTCAGGAGTATATTCGCAAATGCAAAAGTTGTCAAGAACAGAAATTAGTCAGAACGAAAACCCGTCAACCTATGCTAATTACTGACACGCCGCTAGACGCATTTGATAAGATTTCCTTAGATACCGTAGGGCCATTGCCTATTACACCAGGAGGGAATCGTTACATTCTCACCATGCAGGATAATTTGACTAAGTATTGTATAGCGGTAGCGATACCGAATATACGGGCCGCTACCATTGCAGATGCCTTTGCGCGACATTTCATTGCAATATATGGGACGCCACGAGCAATACTTACGGATAAGGGAACCAGCTTCATTGGTACTCTTATGACAAATCTAGCAAACATATTTAAAATTAAACAAATTACTACGTCCGGGTACCGACCGCAAACTAATGGATCATTGGAGCGAAGCCATATTGTCCTTGCAGAGTATCTCAAACATTATATGGAGAATTACGAAGATTGGGATTTATTAATTCCTTTTGCAATGTTTTCTTATAATACGTCAGTTCATGAAGCTACCAACTTCACACCATATGAACTGGTCTTTGGCAAACAAGCTCGAGAACCAACTTCATTTCCAACGGGTACAGATTTGAAGACGTATGGAGATTATCTATCAGAACTGATAACGAACGTAGTCCAAATCCGCAATTTAGCAGCAGATAATTTGAATAAAGCAAAGATGCGTTCGAAGGGTTATTACGATTCCCGTACAAAATCCGTCACATTCAATGTGGGCGAATTTGTTTACGTTCTTCTAGAACCCCGTACTAGTAAATTTGACCCCCATTATGTCGGGCCGTATAAGATAATAGACGTGACAGATTTGAATAACGTAGTATTACAGACTCATAACAAAATAATCACTAAGCATCAGGATAAATTAAAACATGCTTATTTTACACAGAGACGAAGATGAACATACTACTCTTTTGTCTGCTCTTGATGCCGCTGACGACGAGCCAACTTCAAAGGGAGAGTAATTCGACAATAGAGCAAGTACAAGGAGAGGTCGGGTTATTCTTTGAGAGACTGCCGGACCTGAGAATCTATCAAACGCAATGGCGTCTGGTAACTTCGCTTGACGTTGAAAAATATTTACAACACGCACCTCCGGTTCAACAACTCATTTCCATGCTTAATCAACTTTGCAAAAGGCATGAGGCAGCAAAATGCCTCAATGAAGGTCTTGGACCTCGCTTGGTTAAGAAGGAGGAAAACACGCGCTATTATCGAAACTTGATAAGATCCGCCATAGGTGACCACCCGTACTTGAAGGTAAAGTCACCCCGACGTAGTGCGCCGTTTGGATTCATGGGTACAATCAGCAACATCTTATTTGGGACTTTGACTCAAGAGGACGCAGAATTCTACAATCAAGAGTTGAACAAAATATACAAGAATCAACAAGAGATCACGGAGGTAATAGCGAGACAAACTCATATCATCAAGGGTGAGTTTTCAACGGTTCATACGAGATTGTTGAATCTAACTAAAGGAATGTCCGAACTCATGAAGGCCGTTTCCGAACATTCTCACCAATTACAAGAAACTCAGTCAGAATTGGACAGGCTGCGTTTCGAGAACGTTATAAGGGAGGCACTATTTGAAATCGAAAAAGGTTTAGACGACTATAGTACGAATTTACTGTTATTAATAGACGCAATACTCCTGGCAAAGCAGGGCATTCTCCATCCAGCGATTTTCTCACCTCAACAATTACTAAATTCTGCTCTGAAGATTAGGCAAACTTCTTCGTACGAATTCCCCTTCTCACCTGAAGAGCTGTTAACGGAACAGCTCGAAAGAATTACTAAGTTGAATATAATTTTCTCAAAAGGCAGAATAGTTTTTGAGCTCACTGTACCATTATTAGATCACCAGATATTCAATCTCTACAAAATTTACCCCTGTCCATCCATTCAATCACTTGGGTCCAAAACGGTAACGTCATACATTCAACCACAGTTCACGTACATTGCAATGTCTTCGGATGAACAGCGATATTTCCTGCCTACCGAGGATTATTTAAGAACCTGCCATCATCATCATAAGCAGCTATTAGGGGCAGTCACGCTACCTGTGTATCAGACGAATCAACATGCCACCTGCGAAACCACACTGCTGCTGAACCCCACCACTGTGGATTGGAGTACCTGCAATATAAGGGTGACCGGCAACTTGAAGCCCTACTGGCGACCGTTAAACGCACCCGCCGCGTGGCTGTTCTTTATGCCCGAGGAAAAGAAGGCGCAAATTTATTGCAAGGACAAGAAGGCGACAGTAAAGACCTTTTATAAAACAGGGATCCTCAAACTGGAAGCAGGATGCCAGACTATGATAAATTCAGTACAGTTGAAGGCTCTGGATATAATAGAAACCTCGGAAGAAATAGTATACAGCCCTGCTGTTTCATACAATCTGTCGTTTTTATTGCCAGAAATATCGGAACATCACTTCAAGGCAATAGAATTAAACACACCAAGTAAAGAACAGCTCACCAATCACTGGGATCAGCTTCCGGCAGCTATCTCTCTTGGTGAAATAGAAAAACAGGTAAAAGGTATTACCACTCATCAGGAATTGGTCAAGCACCAACAAGTCGCAATCTTTTCCTCTACGGGGATAACAGTGTTATTCCTAATTATTGTCGTCATCTTCATCTTGAAATTTAACGTTTTCAAGAAATATAGCATGCGCCGCGAAAATGTAGAACAAACGGGGATAAACATCATCGAATCTCCGGAGGAGGTAACACAACCCCGAAATATGAAGCCTTCCGCTTCAATTTACTGAGGAGCAGGACTACTCCCACCCTTCAACAGGACCGCACATCTGCAGAGATAAGAAGGTCCACAGCCCTTATAAGAGAGGAGCACTGGGTTTCCCAAACCACAGTCACAGCATCCATGCAGGACAGACACAGTATCGCTGTTCAGACGGAACGTATTGACTGCTCCGAGAAAGAGAATCTCAGAGTGATCATCCCTCAACCCTACCAGTCTGCGAAGGAAGGAAGAGTCGTCAGGGGCAGGGCCACGAGTACCAGAAGGACGGCAAAGCGGCTACCGACCGGGCCTACGAAGCAGCCCCACCACCTTGAGTTCTTCGTGGTGACCGACACGAACATTCGTGACTGGACCCCAGGGGAACCTTGGGAGAAAAGGCAAAAACTATAATGAGGGCGATGGAAATCAACACGCCATTCCGCTGCATCGTGGGCGAGGTCGAAAGCCAGACGACGGCCTGGATTGCAGCCGAACACCATCCGGAGGAGGTGATAACCTTCTTTCGGCACTTTTATAGGCACATGGAGGACCGTCACCACCTGTGTGTACCTCTGCTGACCGCCGTCAAGCCTGGCCTGCTCGTGGCCGTGCAGAAGGGGAGGTTCCGCTGGTTCCGGGGAAGGGTGACCGCAGTGACAGGAGTCACAGTCGCCGTCTTTCTGGGAGACTACGGTCTGACGGAGGAGCTAGAGGTCGGTCGGCTGCGGATCCTCCCGCCACGCTTCCGCACTCTGCCTTGGCGTGCGATCCGGTTGAACCTGGAGGGCGTTCGTCCTCGAAACACGCGCCCCATTGCAAATATCATAAACTTTGCAAAGCACGTGATGGGCAGCAGGAGAGGCTGTGTCACTAGTATTTCAAGGGCAGAGGACGGACGCATCGAGGGGCGCCTTCTCCTGGACAGGCTGCCGGGGCAACCACCGCACGACGTGATTGAGGGATGGCTCCAACAGGGATTCGTCGTCCCAACATAAGCGTCACCATAGAATAAGTACACACACTACACCTACAATACACTCTGTTTTTCTCTTTTCTTTTTCTTCCGCGAAGTACATGTATATATAGACATTTCTCTTATTTTGCGCGCTCTTCCCCCCCTTGTTTGCTTTTGTTTGTCATGTCTATTCCGATCAAAATTTTTTTCTCAAGTCCATACTATCTAGGACGTTCCCTTCCTGTTGAGAAAGCATCACGCAAACCGCGATGTTTCTTCTTGGTGGGGAGATGTTACGGATACAGAAAATCTTCCGTTCATTTCCTCACTGGAATCTCTTCCAGATCGTCTCTGGAGGGAAGCGTCCTAGATAACCTTTGATATCTTGGTTGAACCCTTTCATTGGGACTGAGCTCTGGCTCTGATTTAATTGAAAGTCACAAAAACTAGAGTTATTAGTCTGGCCCTAAGTGCCTGATTAGATTATGGACAAAGCAGCCCATTCATGATAAGGGTATATAAACCCTCTGATTCTTGCTCTCGGGGGCTAGTACTTCAGTAGACACGAATCGCGTCACATCTTGCTGTACTTTTCGAGAAGTCGACTTTCAGTTAGATCGGGCTAAAGTTCCCTTTCGAATCAAAGTTAACCATACGGGTTCCGCGTGTTCGGTATAAAATCTGTTAGGCATTATTAAAGTAGCTTCCGAGCCCCCGCATTACCATTGCGTTAACAGAGGTAATTTTCTTTCATTCACTATTCTTTTACACATGCGTTATCGCGACAAGTACATTTGTACCACAGATCTTTATACTAGAATATATTTGTGTTACACGATAATCTTGTGTATACCCTTAATTATCGTCCTATATCCTAATCTAATAGTTGAACGTTCCCACAAGATACAACCTTACCGCTCAGGTTGTATCAATTAGATTATAATAGTTACGAGGCCTTAACCACCTTGCGACTCCCTGATTTCGCATCAGGTTCGTTCGCATCCTTTCTACCTTTCCCAAACAAGATTCACACTACCTAGTGGCTCCCCAATTCCGATTGGGTTCGTCCACGCAACTTCACCCTCCTAGCGGCTCCCTGATTACACATCAGGTTCGTCCGTATCCTTGCAGCTCCCTGATTTCGCATCAGGTTCGTCTGCATTCTTTCCAACCTCCTAACGGCTCCCCAATTTCACATTGGGTTCGTCCGTGTCTTGCTACAACTTCCTAGCAGCTCCCCGATTTCGCATTGGGTTCGTCTGTGGGTCTTTCTCCTAGTGACTCCCCAATTTCGCATTGGGTTCGTTCACGAAGTTCCACCTTCCTAGCAGCTCCCTGATTTCGCATCAGGTTCGTCTGCGCTTGACTCTATCCTTAGAGGCTCCCCGAACTCCGATCGGGTTCGTCCTCGTCGTCTATCATCCTAGCGGCTCCCCAATTTCACATTGGGTTCGTCCGCTTACCTTCTTCTATCAAATTCATTCCTTATTCCTAGGGTAATAACCCTTCGCCGGCCACTCGTGCTGCTCGCGGCCTTGGCTCGTAACACATATAACGTACAACATATAACGTACAACGTATAACGTATAACGTATAACGTATAACGTATAACGTATAACGTATAACGTATAACGTATAACGTATAACGTACAGCGTATAACGTATAACATACAACGTATAACGTACAACGTATAACGTATAACGTATAACGTACATCGTACAACGTGTAACGTATAACATATAACGTACAACATACATCGTACAACGTGTAACGTATAACATATAACGTACAACATATAACGTACAACGTATAACGTATAACGTACAACGTATAACGTACAACGTACAACGTGTAACGTACAACGTATAACGTATACCGTATACCGTATAACGTATACCGTATACCGTATAACGTATAACGTATAACGTATAACGTATAACGTATAACGTATAACGTATAACGTATAACGTATAACGTATAACGTATAACGTATAACGTATAACGTATAACGTATAACGTATAACGTATAACGTATAACGTATAACGTATAACGTATAACGTATAACGTATAACGTATAACGTATAACGTATAACGTATAACGTATAACGTATTACGTATAACGTATAACGTACATCGTACAACGTGTAACGTATAACATATAACGTACAACATATAACGTACAACGTATAACGTATAACGTATAACGTATAACGTATAACGTATAACGTATAACGTATAACGTACAGCGTATAACGTATAACATACAACGTATAACGTACAACGTATAACGTATAACGTATAACGTATAACGTATAACGTATAACGTATAACGTATAACGTATAACGTATAACGTATAACGTATAACGTATAACGTATAACGTATAACGTATAACGTATAACGTATAACGTATAACGTATAACGTATAACGTATAACGTATAACGTATAACGTATAACGTATAACGTATAACGTATAACGTATAACGTATAACGTATAACGTATAACGTATAACGTATAACGTATAACGTATAACGTATAACGTATAACGTATAACGTATAACGTATAACGTATAACGTATAACGTATAACGTATAACGTATAACGTATAACGTATAACGTATAACGTATAACGTATAACGTATAACGTATAACGAATAACGTATAACGTATAACGTATAACGTATAACGTATAACGTATAACGTATAACGTATAACGTTTAACGTACAGCGTATAACGTATAACGTACAACGTATAACGTACAACGTATAACGTACAACGTATAACGTATATCGTATAACGTATAACGTATAACGTATAACGTATAACGTATAACGTACAACGTACAACGTGTAACGTATAACGTATAACGTATAACTTATAACATACAGCGTATAGCGTACAGCGTATAACGTACAGCGTATAACGTATAACGTATAACGTGTAACGTATAACGTATAACGTACAGCGTATGACGTACAGCGTATAACGTATAAGGTATAACGTACAGCGTATAACGTACAACGTATAACGTATAACGTATAACGTACAGCGTATAACGTACAGCGTATAACGTATAACGTATAACATATAACGTATAACGTATAACGTATAACGTATAACGCATAACGTACAGCGTATAACATATAACATACAACGTATAACGTACAACGTATAACGTACAACGTATAACGTACAACGTATAACGTACAACGTACAACGTGTAACGTATAACGTATAACGTGTAACGTATAACGTATAACGTACAGCGTATAACGTACAGCGTATAACGTATAAGGTATAACGTACAGCGTATAACGTACAACGTATAACGTATAACGTATAACGTACAGCGTATAACGTACAGCGTATAACGTATAACGTATAACATATAACGTATAACGTATAACGTATAACGTATAACGCATAACGTACAGCGTATAACATATAACATACAACGTATAACGTACAACGTATAACGTACAACGTATAACGTACAACGTATAACGTACAACGTACAACGTGTAACGTATAACATATAACGTATAACGTACAGCGTATAACGTACAGCGTATAACGTACAGCCTATAACGTATAACGTATAACGTATAACGTATAACGTATAACATATAACGTATAACGTATAACGTATAACGCATAACGTACAGCGTATAACATATAACATACAACGTATAACGTACAACGTATAACGTACAACGTATAACGTACAACGTATAACGTACAACGTACAACGTGTAACGTATAACATATAACGTATAACGTACAGCGTATAACGTACAGCGTATAACGTACAGCCTATAACGTATAACGTATAACGTATAACGTATAACGAATATCGTATAACGTATAACGTATAACGTATAACGTATAACGTACAACGTATAACGTATACCGTATACCGTATAACGTATAACGTATAACGTATAACGTATAACGTATAACGTATAACGTATAACGTATAACGTATAACGTATAACGTATAACGTATAACGTATAACGTATAACGTATAACGTATAACGTATAACGTATAACGTATAACGTATAACGTATAACGTATAACGTATAACGTATAACGTATAACGTATAACGTATAACGTATAACGTTTAACGTACAGCGTATAACGTATAACGTACAACGTATAACGTACAACGTATAACGTATAACGTATAACGTACATCGTACAACGTGTAACGTATAACATATAACGTACAACATATAACATACAACGTATAACGTATAACGTATATCGTATAACGTATAACGTATAACGTATAACGTATAACGTATAACGTATAACGTATAACGTACAGCGTATAACGTATAACATACAACGTATAACGTACAACGTATAACGTATAACGTACAACGTATAACGTATAACGTATAACGTATAACGTATAACGTATAACGTATAACGTATAACGTATAACGTATAACGTATAACGTATAACGTATAACGTATAACGTATAACGTATAACGTATAACGTATAACGTATAACGAATAACGTATAACGTATAACGTATAACGTATAACGTATAACGTATAACGTATAACGTATAACGTTTAACGTACAGCGTATAACGTATAACGTACAACGTATAACGTACAACGTATAACGTACAACGTATAACGTATATCGTATAACGTATAACGTATAACGTATAACGTATAACGTATAACGTACAACGTACAACGTGTAACGTATAACGTATAACGTATAACTTATAACATACAGCGTATAGCGTACAGCGTATAACGTACAGCGTATAACGTATAACGTATAACGTGTAACGTATAACGTATAACGTACAGCGTATGACGTACAGCGTATAACGTATAAGGTATAACGTACAGCGTATAACGTACAACGTATAACGTATAACGTATAACGTACAGCGTATAACGTACAGCGTATAACGTATAACGTATAACATATAACGTATAACGTATAACGTATAACGTATAACGCATAACGTACAGCGTATAACATATAACATACAACGTATAACGTACAACGTATAACGTACAACGTATAACGTACAACGTATAACGTACAACGTACAACGTGTAACGTATAACGTATAACGTGTAACGTATAACGTATAACGTACAGCGTATAACGTACAGCGTATAACGTATAAGGTATAACGTACAGCGTATAACGTACAACGTATAACGTATAACGTATAACGTACAGCGTATAACGTACAGCGTATAACGTATAACGTATAACATATAACGTATAACGTATAACGTATAACGTATAACGCATAACGTACAGCGTATAACATATAACATACAACGTATAACGTACAACGTATAACGTACAACGTATAACGTACAACGTATAACGTACAACGTACAACGTGTAACGTATAACATATAACGTATAACGTACAGCGTATAACGTACAGCGTATAACGTACAGCCTATAACGTATAACGTATAACGTATAACGTATAACGTATAACATATAACGTATAACGTATAACGTATAACGCATAACGTACAGCGTATAACATATAACATACAACGTATAACGTACAACGTATAACGTACAACGTATAACGTACAACGTATAACGTACAACGTACAACGTGTAACGTATAACATATAACGTATAACGTACAGCGTATAACGTACAGCGTATAACGTACAGCCTATAACGTATAACGTATAACGTATAACGTATAACGAATATCGTATAACGTATAACGTATAACGTATAACGTATAACGTACAACGTATAACGTATACCGTATACCGTATAACGTATAACGTATAACGTATAACGTATAACGTATAACGTATAACGTATAACGTATAACGTATAACGTATAACGTATAACGTATAACGTATAACGTATAACGTATAACGTATAACGTATAACGTATAACGTATAACGTATAACGTATAACGTATAACGTATAACGTATAACGTATAACGTATAACGTATAACGTATAACGTTTAACGTACAGCGTATAACGTATAACGTACAACGTATAACGTACAACGTATAACGTATAACGTATAACGTACATCGTACAACGTGTAACGTATAACATATAACGTACAACATATAACATACAACGTATAACGTATAACGTATATCGTATAACGTATAACGTATAACGTATAACGTATAACGTATAACGTATAACGTATAACGTACAGCGTATAACGTATAACATACAACGTATAACGTACAACGTATAACGTATAACGTACAACGTATAACGTATAACGTATAACGTATAACGTATAACGTATAACGTATAACGTACATCGTACAACGTGTAACGTATAACGTATAACGTATAACGTATAACGTATAACGTATAACGTATAACGTATAACGTATAACGTATAACGTATAACGTATAACGTATAACGTATAACGTATAACGTATAACGTATAACGTATAACGTATAACGTATAACGTATAACGTATAACGTATAACGTATAACGTATAACGTATAACGTATAACGTATAACGTATAACGTATAACGTATAACGTATAACGTATAACGTATAACGTATAACGTATAACGTATAACGTATAACGTATAACGTATAACGTATAACGTATAACGTATAACGTATAACGTATAACGTATAACGTATAACGTATAACGTATAACGTATAACGTATAACGTATAACGTATAACGTATAACGTATAACGTATAACGTATAACGTATAACGTATAACGTATAACGTATAACGTATAACGTATAACGTATAACGTATAACGTATAACGTATAACGTATAACGTATAACGTATAACGTATAACGTATAACGTATAACGTATAACGTATAACGTATAACGTATAACGTATAACGTATAACGTATAACGTATAACGTATAACGTATAACGTATAACGTATAACGTATAACGTATAACGTATAACGTATAACGTATAACGTATAACGTATAACGTATAACGTATAACGTATAACGTATAACGTATAACGTATAACGTATAACGTATAACGTATAACGTATAACGTATAACGTATAACGTATAACGTATAACGTATAACGTATAACGTATAACGTATAACGTATAACGTATAACGTATAACGTATAACGTATAACGTATAACGTATAACGTATAACGTATAACGTATAACGTATAACGTATAACGTATAACGTATAACGTATAACGTATAACGTATAACGTATAACGTATAACGTATAACGTATAACGTATAACGTTTAACGTACAGCGTATAACGTATAACGTACAACGTATAATGTACAACGTATAACGTACAACGTATAACGTATATCGTATAACGTATAACGTATAACGTATAACGTATAACGTATAACATATAACGTATAACGTATAACGTACAGCGTATAACGTATAACGTACAACGTATAACGTACATCGTACAACGTGTAACGTACAGCGTATAACGTATAACGTACAACGTATAATGTACAACGTATAACGTACAACGTACAACGTGTAACGTATAACGTATAACGTATAACGTATAACTTATAACGTACAGCGTATAACGTACAGCGTATAACGTATAACGTATAACGTATAACGTACAACGTACAACGTGTAACGTATAACGTATAACGTATAACGTACAGCGTATAACGTACAGCGTATAACGTACAGCGTATAACGTACAACGTATAACGTATAACGTATAACGTATAACGTATAACGTATAACGTATAACGTATAACGTATAACGTATAACGTATAACGTACAACGTATAATGTACAACGTATAACGTACAACGTATAACGTACAACGTACAACGTGTAACGTATAACGTATAACGTATAACTTATAACATACAGCGTATAGCGTACAGCGTATAACGTACAGCGTATAACGTATAACGTATAACGTGTAACGTATAACGTATAACGTACAGCGTATAACGTACAGCGTATAACGTATAAGGTATAACGTACAGCGTATAACGTACAACGTATAACGTATAACGTACAACGTATAACGTACAACGTATAACGTACAACGTATAACGTACAACGTACAACGTGTAACGTATAACATATAACGTATAACGTACAGCGTATAACGTACAGCGTATAACGTACAGCCTATAACGTATAACGTATAACGTATAACGTATAACGAATATCGTATAACGTATAACGTACAACGTATAACGTACAACGTATAACGTACAACGTACAACGTGTAACGTATAACATATAACGTATAACGTACAGCGTATAACGTACAGCGTATAACGTACAGCCTATAACGTATAACGTATAACGTATAACGTATAACGAATATCGTATAACGTATAACGTACAGCGTATAACGTACAGCGTATAACGTATAAGGTATAACGTACAGCGTATAACGTACAACGTATAACCTATAACGTATAACGTACAGCGTATAACGTACAGCGTATAACGTATAACGTATAACATATAACGTATAACGTATAACGTATAACGTATAACGCATAACGTACAGCGTATAACATATAACATACAACGTATAACGTACAACGTATAACGTACAACGTATAACGTACAACGTGTAACGTACAACGTACAACGTGTAACGTATAACATATAACGTATAACGTACAGCGTATAACGTACAGCGTATAACGTACAGCCTATAACGTATAACGTATAACGTATAACGTATAACGAATATCGTATAACGTATAACGTATAACGTATAACGTATAACGTACAACGTATAACGTATACCGTATACCGTATAACGTATAACGTATAACGTATAACGTATAACGTATAACGTATAACGTATAACGTATAACGTATAACGTATAACGTACAGCGTATAACGTATAACATACAACGTATAACGTACAACGTATAACGTATAACGTACAACGTATAACGTATAACGTATAACGTATAACGTATAACGTATAACGTATAACGTACATCGTACAACGTGTAACGTATAACGTATAACGTATAACGTATAACGTATAACGTAGAACGTATAACGTATAACGTATAACGTATAACGTATAACGTATAACGTATAACGTATAACGTATAACGTATAACGTATAACGTATAACGTATAACGTATAACGTATAACGTATAACGTATAACGTATAACGTATAACGTATAACGTATAACGTATAACGTATAACGTATAACGTATAACGTATAACGTATAACGTATAACGTATAACGTATAACGTATAACGTATAACGTATAACGTATAACGTATAACGTATAACGTATAACGTATAACGTATAACGTATAACGTATAACGTATAACGTATAACGTATAACGTATAACGTATAACGTATAACGTATAACGTATAACGTATAACGTATAACGTATAACGTATAACGTATAACGTATAACGTATAACGTATAACGTATAACGTATAACGTATAACGTATAACGTATAACGTATAACGTATAACGTATAACGTATAACGTATAACGTATAACGTATAACGTATAACGTATAACGTATAACGTATAACATATAACGTACAACATATAACGTATAACGTATAACGTATAACGTACAACGTATAACGTACAACGTACAACGTGTAACGTACAACGTATAACGTATACCGTATACCGTATAACGTATACCGTATACCGTATAACGTATAACGTATAACGTATAACGTATAACGTATAACGTATGACGTATAACGTATAACGTATAACGTATAACGTATAACGTATAACGTATAACGTACATCGTACAACGTGTAACGTATAACATATAACGTACAACATATAACGTACAACGTATAACGTATAACGTATAACGTATAACGTATAACGTATAACGTATAACGTATAACGTACAGCGTATAACGTATAACATACAACGTATAACGTACAACGTATAACGTATAACGTACAACGTATAACGTATAACGTATAACGTATAACGTATAACGTATAACGTATAACGTACATCGTACAACGTGTAACGTATAACATATAACGTACAACATATAACGTACAACGTATAACGTATAACGTACAACGTATAACGTACAACGTACAACGTGTAACGTATAACGTATAACGTATAACGTACAGCGTATAACATACATCGTATATCGTACAGCGTATAACGTACAACGTATAAGGTATAACGTATAACGTATAACGTATAACGTATAACGTATAACGTATAACGTATAACGTATAACGTATAACGTATAACGTACAACGTATAATGTACAACGTATAACGTACAACGTACAACGTGTAACGTGTAACGTATAACGTATAACTTATAACGTACAGCGTATAACGTACAGCGTATAACGTATAACGTATAACGTACAACGTGTAACGTATAACGTATAACATATAACGTAGAACGTATAACGTACAGCGTATAACGTACAGCGCATAACGTACAGCGGATAACGTATAATGTGCAACGTATAACGTACAACGTACAACGTGTAACGTATAACGTATAACGTACAGCGTATAACGTACAGCGTATAACGTATAACGTATAAGGTATAACGTACAGCGTATAACGTACAACGTATAACGTATACCGTATAACGTACAGCGTATAACGTACAGCGTATAACGTACAACGTATAACGTATACCGTATAACGTACAGCGTATAACGTACAGCGTATAACGTATAACGTATAACGTATAACGTACAACGTATAACGTATAACGTACAGCGTATAACGTATAACATACAACGTATAACGTACAACGTATAACGTACAACGTATAACGTACAACGTATAACGTACAACGTATAACGTACAACGTATAACGTACAACGTACAACGTGTAACGTATAACGTATAACGTACAACGTATAATGTACAACGTATAACGTACAACGTACAACGTGTAACGTGTAACGTATAATGTATAACGTATAACGTATAACGTATAACGTATAACGTATAACGTATAACTTATAACGTATAACGTACAACGTATAATGTACAACGTATAACGTACAACGTACAACGTGTAACGTGTAACGTATAACGTATAACTTATAACGTACAGCGTATAACGTACAGCGTATAATCGTATAACGTATAACGTACAACGTGTAACGTATAACGTATAACATATAACGTAGAACGTAGAACGTACAGCGTATAACGTACAGCGTATAACGTACAGCGGATAACGTATAATGTGCAACGTATAACGTACAACGTACAACGTGTAACGTATAACGTATAACGTATAACGTATAACGTACAGCGTATAACGTATAACATACAACGTATAACGTACAACGTATAACGTATAACGTACAACGTATAACGTATAACGTATAACGTATAACGTATAACGTATAACGTATAACGTACATCGTACAACGTGTAACGTATAACATATAACGTACAACATATAACGTACAACGTATAACGTATAACGTACAACGTATAACGTACAACGTACAACGTGTAACGTATAACGTATAACGTATAACGTACAGCGTATAACATACATCGTATATCGTACAGCGTATAACGTACAACGTATAAGGTATAACGTATAACGTATAACGTATAACGTATAACGTATAACGTATAACGTATAACGTATAACGTATAACGTATAACGTACAACGTATAATGTACAACGTATAACGTACAACGTACAACGTATAACGTATAACGTACAGCGTATAACGTATAACATACAACGTATAACGTACAACGTATAACGTACAACGTATAACGTATAACGTATAACGTACAACGTATAACGTATAACGTACAGCGTATAACGTATAACATACAACGTATAACGTACAACGTATAACGTACAACGTATAACGTACAACGTATAACGTACAACGTACAACGTGTAACGTATAACGTATAACGTACAACGTATAATGTACAACGTATAACGTACAACGTACAACGTGTAACGTGTAACGTATAATGTATAACGTATAACGTATAACGTATAACGTATAACGTACAGCGTATAACGTATAACGTACAACGTATAACGTACAACGTACAATGTACAACGTGTAACGTATAACGTATAACGTATAACGTATAACGTACAGCGTATAACGTACAGCGTATAACGTACAGCGTATAACGTATAACGTATAAGGTATAACGTATAACGTATAACGTATAACGTATAACGTATAACGTATAACGTATAACGTATAACGTATAACGTATAACGTATAACGTACAACGTATAATGTACAACGTATAACGTACAACGTACAACGTGTAACGTGTAACGTATAACGTATAACTTATAACGTACAGCGTATAACGTACAGCGTATAACGTATAACGTATAACGTACAACGTGTAACGTATAACGTATAACATATAACGTAGAACGTATAACGTACAGCGTATAACGTACAGCGTATAACGTACAGCGGATAACGTATAATGTGCAACGTATAACGTACAACGTACAACGTGTAACGTATAACGTATAACGTATAACGTATAACGTACAGCGTATAACGTATAACATACAACGTATAACGTACAACGTATAACGTATAACGTACAACGTATAACGTATAACGTATAACGTATAACGTATAACGTATAACGTATAACGTATAACGTACATCGTACAACGTGTAACGTATAACATATAACGTACAACATATAACGTACAACGTATAACGTATAACGTACAACGTATAACGTACAACGTACAACGTGTAACGTATAACGTATAACGTATAACGTACAGCGTATAACATACATCGTATATCGTACAGCGTATAACGTACAACGTATAAGGTATAACGTATAACGTATAACGTATAACGTATAACGTATAACGTATAACGTATAACGTATAACGTATAACGTATAACGTACAACGTATAATGTACAACGTATAACGTACAACGTGTAACGTGTAACGTATAACGTATAACTTATAACGTACAGCGTATAACGTACAGCGTATAACGTATAACGTATAACGTACAACGTGTAACGTATAACGTATAACATATAACGTAGAACGTATAACGTACAGCGTATAACGTACAGCGTATAACGTACAGCGGATAACGTATAATGTGCAACGTATAACGTACAACGTACAACGTGTAACGTATAACGTATAACGTACAGCGTATAACGTACAGCGTATAACGTATAACGTATAAGGTATAACGTACAGCGTATAACGTACAACGTATAACGTATACCGTATAACGTACAGCGTATAACGTACAGCGTATAACGTATAACGTATAACGTATAACGTATAACGTACAGCGTATAACGTACAGCGTATAACGTACAGCGGATAACGTATAATGTGCAACGTATAACGTACAACGTACAACGTGTAACGTATAACGTATAACGTATAACGTATAACGTACAGCGTATAACGTATAACATACAACGTATAACGTACAACGTATAACGTATAACGTACAACGTATAACGTATAACGTATAACGTATAACGTATAACGTATAACGTATAACGTATAACGTATAACGTACATCGTACAACGTGTAACGTATAACATATAACGTACAACATATAACGTACAACGTATAACGTATAACGTACAACGTATAACGTACAACGTACAACGTGTAACGTATAACGTATAACGTATAACGTACAGCGTATAACATACATCGTATATCGTACAGCGTATAACGTACAACGTATAAGGTATAACGTATAACGTATAACGTATGACGTATAACGTATAACGTATAACGTATAACGTATAACGTATAACGTACAACGTATAATGTACAACGTATAACGTACAACGTGTAACGTGTAACGTATAACGTATAACTTATAACGTACAGCGTATAACGTACAGCGTATAACGTATAACGTATAACGTACAACGTGTAACGTATAACGTATAACATATAACGTAGAACGTATAACGTACAGCGTATAACGTACAGCGTATAACGTACAGCGGATAACGTATAATGTGCAACGTATAACGTATAACGTATAACGTATAACGTATAACGTATAACGTATAACGTATAACGTACAACGTATAATGTACAACGTATAACGTACAACGTGTAACGTGTAACGTATAACGTATAACTTATAACGTACAGCGTATAACGTACAGCGTATAACGTATAACGTATAACGTACAACGTGTAACGTATAACGTATAACATATAACGTAGAACGTATAACGTACAGCGTATAACGTACAGCGTATAACGTACAGCGGATAACGTATAACGTATAACGTATAACGTATAACGTATAACGTATAACGTATAACGTATAACGTACAACGTATAATGTACAACGTATAACGTACAACGTACAACGTGTAACGTGTAACGTATAACGTATAACTTATAACGTACAGCGTATAACGTACAGCGTATAACGTATAACGTATAACGTACAACGTGTAACGTATAACGTATAACATATAACGTAGAACGTATAACGTACAGCGTATAACGTACAGCGTATAACGTACAGCGGATAACGTATAATGTGCAACGTATAACGTACAACGTACAACGTGTAACGTATAACGTATAACGTATAACGTATAACGTACAGCGTATAACGTATAACATACAACGTATAACGTACAACGTATAACGTATAACGTACAACGTATAACGTATAACGTATAACGTATAACGTATAACGTATAACGTATAACGTATAACGTACATCGTACAACGTGTAACGTATAACATATAACGTACAACATATAACGTACAACGTATAACGTATAACGTACAACGTATAACGTACAACGTACAACGTGTAACGTATAACGTATAACGTATAACGTACAGCGTATAACATACATCGTATATCGTACAGCGTATAACGTACAACGTATAAGGTATAACGTATAACGTATAACGTATAACGTATAACGTATAACGTATAACGTATAACGTATAACGTATAACGTACAACGTATAATGTACAACGTATAACGTACAACGTGTAACGTGTAACGTATAACGTATAACTTATAACGTACAGCGTATAACGTACAGCGTATAACGTATAACGTATAACGTACAACGTGTAACGTATAACGTATAACATATAGCGTAGAACGTATAACGTACAGCGTATAACGTACAGCGTATAACGTACAGCGGATAACGTATAATGTGCAACGTATAACGTACAACGTACAACGTGTAACGTATAACGTATAACGTACAGCGTATAACGTACAGCGTATAACGTATAACGTATAAGGTATAACGTACAGCGTATAACGTACAACGTATAACGTATACCGTATAACGTACAGCGTATAACGTACAGCGTATAACGTATAACGTATAACGTATAACGTACAACGTATAACGTATAACGTACAGCGTATAACGTATAACATACAACGTATAACGTTCAACGTATAACGTACAACGTATAACGTACAACGTATAACGTACAACGTACAACGTGTAACGTATAACGTATAACGTACAGCGTATAACGTATAACGTACAACGTATAATGTACAACGTATAACGTACAACGTACAACGTGTAACGTATAACGTATAACGTATAACTTATAACGTACAGCGTATAACGTATAACGTATAACGTATAACGTACAGCGTACAACGTGTAACATATAACGTATAACGTACAGCGTATAACGTACAGCGTATAACGTATAACGTATAAGGTATAACGTACAGCGTATAACGTACAACGTATAACGTATACCGTATAACGTACAGCGTATAACGTACAGCGTATAACGTATAACGTATAACGTATAACGTATAACGTACAACGTATAACGTATAACGTACAGCGTATAACGTATAACATACAACGTATAACGTACAACGTATAACGTACAACGTATAACGTACAACGTATAACGTACAACGTACAACGTGTAACGTATAACGTATAACGTACAGCGTATAACGTATAACGTACAACGTATAATGTACAACGTATAACGTACAACGTACAACGTGTAACGTGTAACGTATAATGTATAACGTATAACGTATAACGTATAACGTATAACGTACAGCGTATAACGTATAACGTACAACGTATAACGTACAACGTACAACGTACAACGTGTAACGTATAACGTATAACGTATAACGTATAACGTACAACGTACAACGTGTAACGTATAACGTATAACGTACAGCGTATAACGTATAACGTACAACGTATAATGTACAACGTATAACGTACCACGTACAACGGGTAACGTATAACGTATAACGTATAACGTATAACGTATATCGTATATCGTGTAACGTATAACGTACAGCGTATAACGTACAGCGTATAACGTATAACGTACAACGTATAACGTACAACGTACAACGTGTAACGTATAACGTATAACGTGTAACGTATAACGTATAACGTACAGCGTATAACGTACAGCGTATAACGTATAAGGTATAACGTACAGCGTATAACGTACAACGTATAACGTATAACGTATAACGTACAGCGTATAACGTACAGCGTATAACGTATAACGTATAACATATAACGTATAACGAATATCGTATAACGTATAACGTATAACGTATAACGTATAACGTATAACGTATAACGTATAACGTATAACGTACAACGTATAACGTATACCGTATACCGTATAACGTATAACGTATAACGTATAACGTATAACGTATAACGTATAACGTATAACGTACAACGTATAACGTACAACGTACAACGTGTAACGTATAACGTATAACGTACAGCGTATAACGTATAACGTACAACGTACAGCGTATAACGTACAGCGTATAACGTATAACGTATAACGTATAACGTATAACGTACAACGTATAACGTATAACGTACAGCGTATAACGTATAACGTACAACGTATAACGTACAACGTACAACGTGTAACGTATAACGTATAACGTGTAACGTATAACGTATAACGTACAGCGTATAACGTACAGCGTATAACGTATAAGGTATAACGTACAGCGTATAACGTATATCGTATATCGTGTAACGTATAACGTACAGCGTATAACGTACAGCGTATAACGTATAACGTACAACGTATAATGTACAACGTATAACGTACAACGTACAACGTGTAACGTATAACGTACAACGTATAACGTATACCGTATAACGTACAGCGTATAACGTACAGCGTATAACGTATAACGTATAACGTATAACGTACAACGTATAACGTATAACGTACAGCGTATAACGTATAACATACAACGTATAACGTACAACGTATAACGTACAACGTATAACGTACAACGTATAACGTACAACGTACAACGTGTAACGTATAACGTATAACGTACAGCGTATAACGTATAACGTACAACGTATAATGTACAACGTATAACGTACAACGTACAACGTGTAACGTGTAACGAATAATCTATAACGTATAACGTATAACGTATAACGTATAACGTACAGCGTATAACGTATAACGTACAACGTATAACGTACAACGTACAACGTACAACGTGTAACGTATAACGTATAACGTATAACGTATAACGTACAGCGTATAACGAACAGCGTATAACGTACAGCGTATAACGTATAACGTATAACGTGTAACGTATAACGTATAACGTATAACGTACAGCGTATAACGTATAACGTATAACGTATAACGTATAACGTATAACGTACAACGTGTAACGTATAACGTATAACGTATAACTTATAACGTATAACGTATAACGTATAACGTATAACGTATAACGTATAACGTATAACGTACAACGTATAACGTACAACGTACAACGTGTAACGTATAACGTATAACGTACAGCGTATAACGTATAACGTACAACGTATAATGTACAACGTATAACGTACCACGTACAACGGGTAACGTATAACGTATAACGTATAACGTATAACGTACAACGTATAATGTACAACGTATAACGTACAACGTACAACGTGTAACGTATAACGTACAACGTATAACGTATACCGTATAACGTACAGCGTATAACGTACAGCGTATAACGTATAACGTATAACGTATAACGTACAACGTATAACGTATAACGTACAGCGTATAACGTATAACATACAACGTATAACGTACAACGTATAACGTACAACGTATAACGTACAACGTATAACGTACAACGTACAACGTGTAACGTATAACGTATAACGTACAGCGTATAACGTATAACGTACAACGTATAATGTACAACGTATAACGTACAACGTACAACGTGTAACGTGTAACGAATAATCTATAACGTATAACGTATAACGTATAACGTATAACGTACAGCGTATAACGTATAACGTACAACGTATAACGTACAACGTACAACGTACAACGTGTAACGTATAACGTATAACGTATAACGTACAGCGTATAACGAACAGCGTATAACGTACAGCGTATAACGTATAACGTATAACGTGTAACGTATAACGTATAACGTATAACGTACAGCGTATAACGTATAACGTATAACGTATAACGTATAACGTATAACGTACAACGTGTAACGTATAACGTATAACGTATAACTTATAACGTATAACGTATAACGTATAACGTATAACGTATAACGTATAACGTATAACGTACAACGTATAACGTACAACGTACAACGTGTAACGTATAACGTATAACGTACAGCGTATAACGTATAACGTACAACGTATAATGTACAACGTATAACGTACCACGTACAACGGGTAACGTATAACGTATAACGTATAACGTATAACGTATATCGTATATCGTGTAACGTATAACGTACAGCGTATAACGTACAGCGTATAACGTATAACGTACAACGTATAACGTACAACGTACAACGTGTAACGTATAACGTATAACGTATAACGTGTAACGTATAACGTATAACGTACAGCGTATAACGTACAGCGTATAACGTATAAGGTATAACGTACAGCGTATAACGTACAACGTATAACGTATAACGTATAACGTACAGCGTATAACGTACAGCGTATAACGTATAACGTATAACATATAACGTATAACGAATATCGTATAACGTATAACGTATAACGTATAACGTATAACGTATAACGTACAACGTATAACGTATAACGTATAACGTATAACGTATAACGTATAACGTATAACGTATAACGTATAACGTATAACGTATAACGTATAACGTATAACGTATAACGTATAACGTATAACGTATAACGTATAACGTATAACGTATAACGTATAACGTATAACGTATAACGTATAACGTATAACGTATAACGTATAACGTATAACGTATAACGTATAACGTATAACGTATAACGTATAACGTATAACGTATAACGTATAACGTATAACGTATAACGTATAACGTATAACGTATAACGTATAACGTATAACGTATAACGTATAACGTACAGCGTATAACGTATAACGTACAACGTATAATGTACAACGTACAGCGTATAACGTATAACGTATAACGTATAACGTATAACGTATAACGTATAACGTATAACGTATAACGTATAACGTATAACGTATAACGTATAACGTATAACGTATAACGTATAACGTATAACGTATAACGTATAACGTATAACGTATAACGTATAACGTATAACGTATAACGTATAACGTATAACGTATAACGTATAACGTATAACGTATAACGTATAACGTATAACGTATAACGTATAACGTATAACGTATAACGTATAACGTATAACGTATAACGTATAACGTATAACGTATAACGTATAACGTATAACGTATAACGTATAACGTATAACGTATAACGTATAACGTATAACGTATAACGTATAACGTATAACGTATAACGTATAACGTATAACGTATAACGTATAACGTATAACGTATAACGTATAACGTATAACGTATAACGTATAACGTATAACGTATAACGTATAACGTATAACGTATAACGTATAACGTATAACGTATAACGTATAACGTATAACGTATAACGTATAACGTATAACGTATAACGTATAACGTACAGCGTATAACGTATAACGTACAACGTATAATGTACAACGTACAGCGTATAACGTATAAGGTATAACGTACAGCGTATAACGTACAACGTATAACGTATAACGTATAACGTACAGCGTATAACGTACAGCGTATAACGTATAACGTATAACATATAACGAATAACGTATAACGTATAACGTATAACGTATAACGTATAACGTATAACGTACAACGTACAACGTGTAACGTATAACGTATAACGTATAACGTACAGCGTATAACGTACAGCGTATAACGTACAGCGTATAACGTACAGCGTATAACGTACAACGTATAACGTATAACGTATAACGTATAACGTATAACGTATAACGTATAACGTATAACGTATAACGTATAACGTATAACGTATAACGTATAACGTATAACGTATAACGTATAACGTATAACGTATAACGTATAACGTATAACGTATAACGTATAACGTATAACGTATAACGTATAACGTATAACGTATAACGTATAACGTATAACGTATAACGTATAACGTATAACGTATAACGTATAACGTATAACGTATAACGTATAACGTATAACGTATAACGTATAATGTACAACGTATAACGTACAACGTACAACGTGTAACGTATAACGTATAACGTATAACGTACAGCGTATAACGTACAGCGTATAACGTACAGCGTATAACGTACAGCGTATAACGTACAGCGTATAACGTATAACGTATAACGTATAACGTATATCGTGTAACGTATAACGTACAGCGTATAACGTACAGCGTATAACGTACAGCGTATAACGTATAACGTATAACGTGTAACGTATAACGTATAACGTACAGCGTATAACGTACAGCGTATAACGTATAACGTATAAGGTATAACGTATAACGTATAACGCATAACGTACAGCGTATAACGTATAACATACAACGTATAACGTACAACGTATAACGTACAACGTATAACGTACAACGTATAACGTACAACGTACAACGTGTAACGTATAACATATAACGTATAACGTACAGCGTATAACGTACAGCGTATAACGTACAGCCTATAACGTACAACGTATAACGTATAACGTATAACGTATAACGTATAACGTATAACGTATAACGTATAACGTATAACGTATAACGTATAACGTATAACGTATAACGTATAACGTATAACGTATAACGTATAACGTATAACGTATAACGTATAACGTATAACGTATAACGTATAACGTATAACGTATAACGTATAACGTATAACGTATAACGTATAACGTATAACGTATAACGTATAACGTATAACGTATAACGTATAACGTATAACGTACAGCGTATAACGTATAACGTACAACGTATAATGTACAACGTATAACGTACAACGTATAACGTACAACGTACAACGTGTAACGTATAACGTATAACGTATAACTTATAACATACGGCGTATAGCGTACAGCGTATAACGTACAGCGTATAACGTATAACGTATAACGTGTAACGTATAACGTATAACGTACAGCGTATAACGTACAGCGTATAACGTATAAGGTATAACGTACAGCGTATAACGTACAACGTATAACGTATAACGTATAACGTATAACGTATAACGTATAACGTATAACGTATAACGTATAACGTATAACGTACAGCGTATAACGTATAACATACAACGTATAACGTACAACGTATAACGTATAACGTATAACGTACATCGTACAACGTGTAACGTATAACATATAACGTACAACATATAACATACAACGTATAACGTATAACGTATATCGTATAACGTATAACGTATAACGTATAACGTATAACGTATAACGTATAACGTATAACGTATAACGTATAACGTATAACGTATAACGTATAACGTATAACGTATAACGTATAACGTATAACGTATAACGTATAACGTATAACGTATAACGTATAACGTATAACGTATAACGTATAACGTATAACGTATAACGTATAACGTATAACGTATAACGTATAACGTACAGCGTATAACGTACAGCGTATAACGTATAAGGTATAACGTACAGCGTATAACGTACAACGTATAACGTATAACGTATAACGTATAACGTATAACGTACAGCGTATAACGTACAGCGTATAACGTATAACGTATAACATATAACGAATAACGTATAACGTATAACGTATAACGTACAACGTACAACGTGTAACGTATAACGTATAACGTATAACGTACAGCGTATAACGTACAGCGTATAACGTACAGCGTATAACGTACAACGTATAACGTATAACGTATAACGTATAACGTATAACGTATAACGTATAACGTATAACGTATAACGTATAACGTATAACGTATAACGTATAACGTATAACGTATAACGTATAACGTATAACGTATAACGTATAACGTATAACGTATAACGTATAACGTATAACGTATAACGTATAACGTATAACGTATAACGTATAACGTATAACGTATAACGTATAACGTATAACGTATAACGTATAACGTATAACGTATAACGTATAACGTATAACGTATAATGTACAACGTATAACGTACAACGTACAACGTGTAACGTATAACGTATAACGTATAACGTACAGCGTATAACGTACAGCGTATAACGTACAGCGTATAACGTACAGCGTATAACGTATAACGTATAACGTATAACGTATAACGTATAACGTATATCGTGTAACGTATAACGTACAGCGTATAACGTACAGCGTATAACGTACAGCGTATAACGTATAACGTATAACGTGTAACGTATAACGTATAACGTACAGCGTATAACGTACAGCGTATAACGTATAACGTATAAGGTATAACATACAGCGTATAACGTACAGCGTATAACGTACAGCGTATAACGTACAGCGTATAACGTATAACGTATAACGTGTAACGTATAACGTATAACGTACAGCGTATAACGTACAGCGTATAACGTATAAGGTATAACGTACAGCGTATAACGTACAACGTATAACGTATAACGTATAACGTACAGCGTATAACGTACAGCGTATAACGTATAACGTATAACATATAACGTATAACGTATAACGTATAACGTATAACGCATAACGTACAGCGTATAACGTATAACATACAACGTATAACGTACAACGTATAACGTACAACGTATAACGTACAACGTATAACGTACAACGTACAACGTGTAACGTATAACATATAACGTATAACGTACAGCGTATAACGTACAGCGTATAACGTACAGCCTATAACGTACAACGTATAACGTATAACGTATAACGTATAACGTATAACGTATAACGTATAACGTATAACGTATAACGTATAACGTATAACGTATAACGTATAACGTATAACGTATAACGTATAACGTATAACGTATAACGTATAACGTATAACGTATAACGTATAACGTATAACGTATAACGTATAACGTATAACGTACAGCGTATAACGTATAACGTACAACGTATAATGTACAACGTATAACGTACAACGTATAACGTACAACGTACAACGTGTAACGTATAACGTATAACGTATAACTTATAACATACGGCGTATAGCGTACAGCGTATAACGTACAGCGTATAACGTATAACGTATAACGTGTAACGTATAACGTATAACGTACAGCGTATAACGTACAGCGTATAACGTATAAGGTATAACGTACAGCGTATAACGTACAACGTATAACGTATAACGTATAACGTACAGCGTATAACGTACAGCGTATAACGTATAACGTATAACATATAACGAATAACGTATAACGTATAACGTATAACGTATAACGTATAACGTACAACGTACAACGTGTAACGTATAACGTATAACGTATAACGTACAGCGTATATCGTACAGCGTATAACGTACAGCGTATAACGTACAACGTATAACGTATAACGTATAACGTATAACGTATAACGTATAACGTATAACGTATAACGTATAACGTATAACGTATAACGTATAACGTATAACGTATAACGTATAACGTATAACGTATAACGTATAACGTATAACGTATAACGTATAACGTATAACGTATAACGTATAACGTATAACGTATAACGTATAACGTATAACGTATAACGTATAACGTATAACGTATAATGTACAACGTATAACGTACAACGTACAACGTGTAACGTATAACGTATAACGTATAACGTACAGCGTATAACGTACAGCGTATAACGTACAGCGTATAACGTACAGCGTATAACGTATAACGTATAACGTATAACGTATAACGTATAACGTATATCGTGTAACGTATAACGTACAGCGTATAACGTACAGCGTATAACGTACAGCGTATAACGTATAACGTATAACGTGTAACGTATAACGTATAACGTACAGCGTATAACGTACAGCGTATAACGTATAACGTATAAGGTATAACATACAGCGTATAACGTACAGCGTATAACGTACAGCGTATAACGTATAACGTATAACGTGTAACGTATAACGTATAACGTACAGCGTATAACGTACAGCGTATAACGTATAAGGTATAACGTACAGCGTATAACGTACAACGTATAACGTATAACGTATAACGTACAGCGTATAACGTACAGCGTATAACGTATAACGTATAACATATAACGTATAACGTATAACGTATAACGTATAACGCATAACGTACAGCGTATAACGTATAACATACAACGTATAACGTACAACGTATAACGTACAACGTATAACGTACAACGTATAACGTACAACGTACAACGTGTAACGTATAACATATAACGTATAACGTACAGCGTATAACGTACAGCGTATAACGTACAGCCTATAACGTATAACGTATAACGTATAACGTATAACGAATATCGTATAACGTATAACGTATAACGTATAACGTATAACGTATAACGTATAACGTATAACGTACAACGTATAACGTATACCGTATACCGTATAACGTATAACGTATAACGTATAACGTACAGCGTATAACGTATAACATACAACGTATAACGTACAACGTATAACGTATAACGTATAACGTACATCGTACAACGTGTAACGTATAACATATAACGTACAACATATAACATACAACGTATAACGTATAACGTATATCGTATAACGTATAACGTATAACGTATAACGTATAACGTACAGCGTATAACGTATAACATACAACGTATAACGTACAACGTATAACGTATAACGTACAACGTATAACGTATAACGTATAACGTATAACGTATAACGTATAACGTATAACGTATAACGTATAACGTATAACGTATAACGTACATCGTACAACGTGTAACGTATAACATATAACGTACAACATATAACGTACAACGTATAACGTATAACGTACAACGTATAACGTACAACGTACAACGTGTAACGTATAACGTATAACGTATAACGTACAGCGTATAACGTACAGCGTATATCGTACAGCGTATAACGTATAACGTATAACGTGTAACGTATAACGTATAACGTATAACGTGTAACGTATAACGTATAACGTACAGCGTATAACGTACAGCGTATAACGTATAAGGTATAACGTACAGCGTATAACGTACAACGTATAACGTATAACATATAACGTACAACATATAACATACAACGTATAACGTATAACGTATATCGTATAACGTATAACGTATAACGTATAACGTATAACGTACAGCGTATAACGTATAACATACAACGTATAACGTACAACGTATAACGTATAACGTACAACGTATAACGTATAACGTATAACGTATAACGTATAACGTATAACGTATAACGTATAACGTATAACGTACAACGTATAACGTACAACGTACAACGTGTAACGTATAACGTATAACGTATAACGTACAGCGTATAACGTACAGCGTATAACGTACAGCGTATAACGTATAAGGTATAACGTACAGCGTATAACGTACAACGTATAACGTATAACGTATAACGTACAGCGTATAACGTACAGCGTATAACGTATAACGTATAACATATAACGTATAACGTATAACGTATAACGTATAACGCATAACGTACAGCGTATAACGTATAACATACAACGTATAACGTACAACGTATAACGTACAACGTATAACGTACAACGTATAACGTACAACGTACAACGTGTAACGTATAACATATAACGTATAACGTACAGCGTATAACGTACAGCGTATAACGTACAGCCTATAACGTATAACGTATAACGTATAACGAATATCGTATAACGTATAACGTATAACGTATAACGTATAACGTATAACGTATAACGTACAACGTATAACGTATACCGTATACCGTATAACGTATAACGTATAACGTATAACGTACAGCGTATAACGTATAACATACAACGTATAACGTACAACGTATAACGTATAACGTATAACGTACATCGTACAACGTGTAACGTATAACATATAACGTACAACATATAACATACAACGTATAACGTATAACGTATATCGTATAACGTATAACGTATAACGTATAACGTATAACGTACAGCGTATAACGTATAACATACAACGTATAACGTACAACGTATAACGTATAACGTACAACGTATAACGTATAACGTATAACGTATAACGTATAACGTATAACGTATAACGTATAACGTATAACGTATAACGTATAACGTATAACGTATAACGTATAACGTATAACGTATAACGTATAACGTATAACGTATAACGTATAACGTATAACGTATAACGTATAACGTATAACGTATAACGTATAACGTATAACGTATAACGTATAACGTATAACGTATAACGTATAACGTATAACGTATAACGTACAGCGTATAACGTACAGCGTATAACGTATAAGGTATAACGTACAGCGTATAACGTACAACGTATAACGTATAACGTATAACGTATAACGTATAACGTACAGCGTATAACGTACAGCGTATAACGTATAACGTATAACATATAACGAATAACGTATAACGTATAACGTATAACGTACAACGTACAACGTGTAACGTATAACGTATAACGTATAACGTACAGCGTATAACGTACAGCGTATAACGTACAGCGTATAACGTACAACGTATAACGTATAACGTATAACGTATAACGTATAACGTATAACGTATAACGTATAACGTATAACGTATAACGTATAACGTATAACGTATAACGTATAACGTATAACGTATAACGTATAACGTATAACGTATAACGTATAACGTATAACGTATAACGTATAACGTATAACGTATAACGTATAACGTATAACGTATAACGTATAACGTATAACGTATAACGTATAACGTATAACGTATAACGTATAACGTATAACGTATAACGTATAACGTATAATGTACAACGTATAACGTACAACGTACAACGTGTAACGTATAACGTATAACGTATAACGTACAGCGTATAACGTACAGCGTATAACGTACAGCGTATAACGTACAGCGTATAACGTATAACGTATAACGTATAACGTATAACGTATAACGTATATCGTGTAACGTATAACGTACAGCGTATAACGTACAGCGTATAACGTACAGCGTATAACGTATAACGTATAACGTGTAACGTATAACGTATAACGTACAGCGTATAACGTACAGCGTATAACGTATAACGTATAAGGTATAACATACAGCGTATAACGTACAGCGTATAACGTACAGCGTATAACGTACAGCGTATAACGTATAACGTATAACGTGTAACGTATAACGTATAACGTACAGCGTATAACGTACAGCGTATAACGTATAAGGTATAACGTACAGCGTATAACGTACAACGTATAACGTATAACGTATAACGTACAGCGTATAACGTACAGCGTATAACGTATAACGTATAACATATAACGTATAACGTATAACGTATAACGTATAACGCATAACGTACAGCGTATAACGTATAACATACAACGTATAACGTACAACGTATAACGTACAACGTATAACGTACAACGTATAACGTACAACGTACAACGTGTAACGTATAACATATAACGTATAACGTACAGCGTATAACGTACAGCGTATAACGTACAGCCTATAACGTACAACGTATAACGTATAACGTATAACGTATAACGTATAACGTATAACGTATAACGTATAACGTATAACGTATAACGTATAACGTATAACGTATAACGTATAACGTATAACGTATAACGTATAACGTATAACGTATAACGTATAACGTATAACGTATAACGTATAACGTATAACGTATAACGTATAACGTATAACGTATAACGTACAGCGTATAACGTATAACGTACAACGTATAATGTACAACGTATAACGTACAACGTATAACGTACAACGTACAACGTGTAACGTATAACGTATAACGTATAACTTATAACATACGGCGTATAGCGTACAGCGTATAACGTACAGCGTATAACGTATAACGTATAACGTGTAACGTATAACGTATAACGTACAGCGTATAACGTACAGCGTATAACGTATAAGGTATAACGTACAGCGTATAACGTACAACGTATAACGTATAACGTATAACGTACAGCGTATAACGTACAGCGTATAACGTATAACGTATAACATATAACGAATAACGTATAACGTATAACGTATAACGTATAACGTATAACGTACAACGTACAACGTGTAACGTATAACGTATAACGTATAACGTACAGCGTATATCGTACAGCGTATAACGTACAGCGTATAACGTACAACGTATAACGTATAACGTATAACGTATAACGTATAACGTATAACGTATAACGTATAACGTATAACGTATAACGTATAACGTATAACGTATAACGTATAACGTATAACGTATAACGTATAACGTATAACGTATAACGTATAACGTATAACGTATAACGTATAACGTATAACGTATAACGTATAACGTATAACGTATAACGTATAACGTATAACGTATAACGTATAACGTATAATGTACAACGTATAACGTACAACGTACAACGTGTAACGTATAACGTATAACGTATAACGTACAGCGTATAACGTACAGCATATAACGTACAGCGTATAACGTACAGCGTATAACGTATAACGTATAACGTATAACGTATAACGTATAACGTATATCGTGTAACGTATAACGTACAGCGTATAACGTACAGCGTATAACGTACAGCGTATAACGTATAACGTATAACGTGTAACGTATAACGTATAACGTACAGCGTATAACGTACAGCGTATAACGTATAACGTATAAGGTATAACATACAGCGTATAACGTACAGCGTATAACGTACAGCGTATAACGTATAACGTATAACGTGTAACGTATAACGTATAACGTACAGCGTATAACGTACAGCGTATAACGTATAAGGTATAACGTACAGCGTATAACGTACAACGTATAACGTATAACGTATAACGTACAGCGTATAACGTACAGCGTATAACGTATAACGTATAACATATAACGTATAACGTATAACGTATAACGTATAACGCATAACGTACAGCGTATAACGTATAACATACAACGTATAACGTACAGCGTATAACGTATAAGGTATAACGTATAACGTATAACGTACAGCGTATAACGTACAGCGTATATCGTACAGCGTATAACGTATAACGTATAACGTGTAACGTATAACGTATAACGTATAACGTGTAACGTATAACGTATAACGTACAGCGTATAACGTACAGCGTATAACGTATAAGGTATAACGTACAGCGTATAACGTACAACGTATAACGTATAACATATAACGTACAACATATAACATACAACGTATAACGTATAACGTATATCGTATAACGTATAACGTATAACGTATAACGTATAACGTACAGCGTATAACGTATAACATACAACGTATAACGTACAACGTATAACGTATAACGTACAACGTATAACGTATAACGTATAACGTATAACGTATAACGTATAACGTATAACGTATAACGTATAACGTATAACGTACAACGTATAACGTACAACGTACAACGTGTAACGTATAACGTATAACGTATAACGTACAGCGTATAACGTACAGCGTATAACGTACAGCGTATAACGTATAAGGTATAACGTACAGCGTATAACGTACAACGTATAACGTATAACGTATAACGTACAGCGTATAACGTACAGCGTATAACGTATAACGTATAACATATAACGTATAACGTATAACGTATAACGTATAACGTATAACGTATAACGTATAACGTATAACGTATAACGTACAACGTATAACGTATACCGTATACCGTATAACGTATAACGTATAACGTATAACGTACAGCGTATAACGTATAACATACAACGTATAACGTACAACGTATAACGTATAACGTATAACGTACATCGTACAACGTGTAACGTATAACATATAACGTACAACATATAACATACAACGTATAACGTATAACGTATATCGTATAACGTATAACGTATAACGTATAACGTATAACGTACAGCGTATAACGTATAACATACAACGTATAACGTACAACGTATAACGTATAACGTACAACGTATAACGTATAACGTATAACGTATAACGTATAACGTATAACGTATAACGTATAACGTACAACGTATAACGTATACCGTATACCGTATAACGTATAACGTATAACGTATAACGTACAGCGTATAACGTATAACATACAACGTATAACGTACAACGTATAACGTATAACGTATAACGTACATCGTACAACGTGTAACGTATAACATATAACGTACAACATATAACATACAACGTATAACGTATAACGTATATCGTATAACGTATAACGTATAACGTATAACGTATAACGTACAGCGTATAACGTATAACATACAACGTATAACGTACAACGTATAACGTATAACGTACAACGTATAACGTATAACGTATAACGTATAACGTATAACGTATAACGTATAACGTATAACGTATAACGTATAACGTATAACGTATAACGTATAACGTACATCGTACAACGTGTAACGTATAACATATAACGTACAACATATAACGTACAACGTATAACGTATAACGTACAACGTATAACGTACAACGTACAACGTGTAACGTATAACGTATAACGTATAACGTACAGCGTATAACGTACAGCGTATATCGTACAGCGTATAACGTATAACGTATAACGTGTAACGTATAACGTATAACGTATAACGTGTAACGTATAACGTATAACGTACAGCGTATAACGTACAGCGTATAACGTATAAGGTATAACGTACAGCGTATAACGTACAACGTATAACGTATAACATATAACGTACAACATATAACATACAACGTATAACGTATAACGTATATCGTATAACGTATAACGTATAACGTATAACGTATAACGTACAGCGTATAACGTATAACATACAACGTATAACGTACAACGTATAACGTATAACGTACAACGTATAACGTATAACGTATAACGTATAACGTATAACGTATAACGTATAACGTATAACGTATAACGTACAACGTATAACGTACAACGTACAACGTGTAACGTATAACGTATAACGTATAACGTACAGCGTATAACGTACAGCGTATAACGTACAGCGTATAACGTATAAGGTATAACGTACAGCGTATAACGTACAACGTATAACGTATAACGTATAACGTACAGCGTATAACGTACAGCGTATAACGTATAACGTATAACATATAACGTATAACGTATAACGTATAACGTATAACGCATAACGTACAGCGTATAACGTATAACATACAACGTATAACGTACAACGTATAACGTACAACGTATAACGTACAACGTATAACGTACAACGTACAACGTGTAACGTATAACATATAACGTATAACGTACAGCGTATAACGTACAGCGTATAACGTACAGCCTATAACGTATAACGTATAACGTATAACGTATAACGAATATCGTATAACGTATAACGTATAACGTATAACGTATAACGTATAACGTATAACGTACAACGTATAACGTATACCGTATACCGTATAACGTATAACGTATAACGTATAACGTACAGCGTATAACGTATAACATACAACGTATAACGTACAACGTATAACGTATAACGTATAACGTACATCGTACAACGTGTAACGTATAACATATAACGTACAACATATAACATACAACGTATAACGTATAACGTATATCGTATAACGTATAACGTATAACGTATAACGTATAACGTACAGCGTATAACGTATAACATACAACGTATAACGTACAACGTATAACGTATAACGTACAACGTATAACGTATAACGTATAACGTATAACGTATAACGTATAACGTATAACGTATAACGTATAACGTATAACGTATAACGTATAACGTATAACGTACATCGTACAACGTGTAACGTATAACATATAACGTACAACATATAACGTACAACGTATAACGTATAACGTACAACGTATAACGTACAACGTACAACGTGTAACGTATAACGTATAACGTATAACGTACAGCGTATAACGTACAGCGTATATCGTACAGCGTATAACGTATAACGTATAACGTGTAACGTATAACGTATAACGTATAACGTGTAACGTATAACGTATAACGTACAGCGTATAACGTACAGCGTATAACGTATAAGGTATAACGTACAGCGTATAACGTACAACGTATAACGTATAACATATAACGTACAACATATAACATACAACGTATAACGTATAACGTATATCGTATAACGTATAACGTATAACGTATAACGTATAACGTATAACGTACAGCGTATAACGTATAACATACAACGTATAACGTACAACGTATAACGTATAACGTACAACGTATAACGTATAACGTATAACGTATAACGTATAACGTATAACGTATAACGTATAACGTATAACGTATAACGTATAACGTATAACGTATAACGTATAACGTATATCGTGTAACGTATAACGTACAGCGTATAACGTACAGCGTATAACGTACAGCGTATAACGTATAACGTATAACGTGTAACGTATAACGTATAACGTACAGCGTATAACGTACAGCGTATAACGTATAACGTATAAGGTATAACGTATAACGTATAACGTATAACGTATAACGTATAACGTATAACGTATAACGTATAACGTATAACGTATAACGTATAACGTATAACGTATAACGTATAACGTATAACGTATAACGTATAACGTATAACGTATAACGTATAACGTATAACGTATAACGTATAACGTATAACGTATAACGTATAACGTATAACGTATAACGTATAACGTATAACGTATAACGTATAACGTATAACGTATAACGTATAACGTATAACGTATAACGTATAACGTATAACGTATAACGTATAACGTATAACGTATAACGTATAACGTATAACGTATAACGTATAACGTATAACGTATAACGTATAACGTATAACGTATAACGTATAACGTATAACGTATAACGTATAACGTATAACGTATAACGTACAGCGTATAACGTATAACGTACAACGTATAATGTACAACGTATAACGTACAACGTATAACGTACAACGTACAACGTGTAACGTATAACGTATAACGTATAACTTATAACATACGGCGTATAGCGTACAGCGTATAACGTACAGCGTATAACGTATAACGTATAACGTGTAACGTATAACGTATAACGTACAGCGTATAACGTACAGCGTATAACGTATAAGGTATAACGTACAGCGTATAACGTACAACGTATAACGTATAACGTATAACGTACAGCGTATAACGTACAGCGTATAACGTATAACGTATAACATATAACGAATAACGTATAACGTATAACGTATAACGTATAACGTATAACGTACAACGTACAACGTGTAACGTATAACGTATAACGTATAACGTACAGCGTATAACGTACAGCGTATAACGTACAGCGTATAACGTACAGCGTATAACGTACAACGTATAACGTATAACGTATAACGTATAACGTATAACGTATAACGTATAACGTATAACGTATAACGTATAACGTATAACGTATAACGTATAACGTATAACGTATAACGTATAACGTATAACGTATAACGTATAACGTATAACGTATAACGTATAACGTATAACGTATAACGTATAACGTATAACGTATAACGTATAACGTATAACGTATAACGTATAATGTACAACGTATAACGTACAACGTACAACGTGTAACGTATAACGTATAACGTATAACGTACAGCGTATAACGTACAGCGTATAACGTACAGCGTATAACGTACAGCGTATAACGTATAACGTATAACGTATAACGTATAACGTATAACGTATATCGTGTAACGTATAACGTACAGCGTATAACGTACAGCGTATAACGTACAGCGTATAACGTATAACGTATAACGTGTAACGTATAACGTATAACGTACAGCGTATAACGTACAGCGTATAACGTATAACGTATAAGGTATAACGTATAACGTATAACGCATAACGTACAGCGTATAACGTATAACATACAACGTATAACGTACAACGTATAACGTACAACGTATAACGTACAACGTATAACGTACAACGTACAACGTGTAACGTATAACATATAACGTATAACGTACAGCGTATAACGTACAGCGTATAACGTACAGCCTATAACGTACAACGTATAACGTATAACGTATAACGTATAACGTATAACGTATAACGTATAACGTATAACGTATAACGTATAACGTATAACGTATAACGTATAACGTATAACGTATAACGTATAACGTATAACGTATAACGTATAACGTATAACGTATAACGTATAACGTATAACGTATAACGTATAACGTATAACGTATAACGTATAACGTATAACGTATAACGTATAACGTATAACGTATAACGTATAACGTATAACGTATAACGTATAACGTATAACGTACAGCGTATAACGTATAACGTACAACGTATAATGTACAACGTATAACGTACAACGTATAACGTACAACGTACAACGTGTAACGTATAACGTATAACGTATAACTTATAACATACGGCGTATAGCGTACAGCGTATAACGTACAGCGTATAACGTATAACGTATAACGTGTAACGTATAACGTATAACGTACAGCGTATAACGTACAGCGTATAACGTATAAGGTATAACGTACAGCGTATAACGTACAACGTATAACGTATAACGTATAACGTACAGCGTATAACGTACAGCGTATAACGTATAACGTATAACATATAACGAATAACGTATAACGTATAACGTATAACGTATAACGTATAACGTACAACGTACAACGTGTAACGTATAACGTATAACGTATAACGTACAGCGTATAACGTACAGCGTATAACGTACAGCGTATAACGTACAACGTATAACGTATAACGTATAACGTATAACGTATAACGTATAACGTATAACGTATAACGTATAACGTATAACGTATAACGTATAACGTATAACGTATAACGTATAACGTATAACGTATAACGTATAACGTATAACGTATAACGTATAACGTATAACGTATAACGTATAATGTACAACGTATAACGTACAACGTACAACGTGTAACGTATAACGTATAACGTATAACGTACAGCGTATAACGTACAGCGTATAACGTACAGCGTATAACGTACAGCGTATAACGTATAACGTATAACGTATAACGTATAACGTATATCGTGTAACGTATAACGTACAGCGTATAACGTACAGCGTATAACGTACAGCGTATAACGTATAACGTATAACGTGTAACGTATAACGTATAACGTACAGCGTATAACGTACAGCGTATAACGTATAACGTATAAGGTATAACATACAGCGTATAACGTACAGCGTATAACGTACAGCGTATAACGTATAACGTATAACGTGTAACGTATAACGTATAACGTACAGCGTATAACGTACAGCGTATAACGTATAAGGTATAACGTACAGCGTATAACGTACAACGTATAACGTATAACGTATAACGTACAGCGTATAACGTACAGCGTATAACGTATAACGTATAACATATAACGTATAACGTATAACGTATAACGTATAACGTATAACGCATAACGTACAGCGTATAACGTATAACATACAACGTATAACGTACAACGTATAACGTACAACGTATAACGTACAACGTATAACGTACAACGTACAACGTGTAACGTATAACATATAACGTATAACGTACAGCGTATAACGTACAGCGTATAACGTATAACGTATAACGTATAACGTATAACGTATAACGTATAACGTATAACGTATAACGTATAACGTATAACGTATAACGTATAACGTATAACGTATAACGTATAACGTATAACGTATAACGTACATCGTACAACGTGTAACGTATAACATATAACGTACAACATATAACGTACAACGTATAACGTATAACGTATAACGTATAACGTATAACGTATAACGTATAACGTATAACGTATAACGTATAACGTATAACGTATAACGTATAACGTATAACGTATAACGTATAACGTATAACGTACAGCGTATAACGTATAACATACAACGTATAACGTACAACGTATAACGTATAACGTATAACGTACATCGTACAACGTGTAACGTATAACATATAACGTACAACATATAACATACAACGTATAACGTATAACGTATATCGTATAACGTATAACGTATAACGTATAACGTATAACGTACAGCGTATAACGTATAACATACAACGTATAACGTACAACGTATAACGTATAACGTACAACGTATAACGTATAACGTATAACGTATAACGTATAACGTATAACGTATAACGTATAACGTATAACGTATAACGTATAACGTATAACGTACATCGTACAACGTGTAACGTATAACATATAACGTACAACATATAACGTACAACGTATAACGTATAACGTACAACGTATAACGTACAACGTACAACGTGTAACGTATAACGTATAACGTATAACGTACAGCGTATAACGTACAGCGTATATCGTACAGCGTATAACGTATAACATACAACGTATAACGTACAACGTATAACGTATAACGTACAACGTATAACGTATAACGTACAACATATAACATACAACGTATAACGTATAACGTATATCGTATAACGTATAACGTATAACGTATAACGTATAACGTACAGCGTATAACGTATAACATACAACGTATAACGTACAACGTATAACGTATAACGTACAACGTATAACGTATAACGTATAACGTATAACGTATAACGTATAACGTATAACGTATAACGTATAACGTATAACGTATAACGTATAACGTATAACGTATAACGTATATCGTGTAACGTATAACGTACAGCGTATAACGTACAGCGTATAACGTACAGCGTATAACGTATAACGTATAACGTGTAACGTATAACGTATAACGTACAGCGTATAACGTACAGCGTATAACGTATAACGTATAAGGTATAACATACAGCGTATAACGTACAGCGTATAACGTACAGCGTATAACGTATAACGTATAACGTGTAACGTATAACGTATAACGTACAGCGTATAACGTACAGCGTATAACGTATAAGGTATAACGTACAGCGTATAACGTACATCGTATAACGTATAACGTATAACGTACAGCGTATAACGTACAGCGTATAACGTATAACGTATAACATATAACGTATAACGTATAACGTATAACGTATAACGCATAACGTACAGCGTATAACGTATAACATACAACGTATAACGTACAACGTATAACGTACAACGTATAACGTACAACGTATAACGTACAACGTACAACGTGTAACGTATAACATATAACGTATAACGTACAGCGTATAACGTACAGCGTATAACGTACAGCCTATAACGTATAACGTATAACGTATAACGTATAACGAATATCGTATAACGTATAACGTATAACGTATAACGTATAACGTATAACGTATAACGTATAACGTACAACGTATAACGTATACCGTATACCGTATAACGTATAACGTATAACGTATAACGTATAACGTATAACGTATAACGTATAACGTATAACGTATAACGTATAACGTATAACGTATAACGTATAACGTATAACGTATAACGTATAACGTATAACGTATAACGTATAACGTATAACGTATAACGTATAACGTACATCGTACAACGTGTAACGTATAACATATAACGTACAACATATAACGTACAACGTATAACGTATAACGTATAACGTATAACGTATAACGTATAACGTATAACGTATAACGTATAACGTATAACGTACAGCGTATAACGTATAACATACAACGTATAACGTACAACGTATAACGTATAACGTATAACGTACATCGTACAACGTGTAACGTATAACGTACAACGTATAACGTACAACGTATAACGTACAACGTACAACGTGTAACGTATAACATATAACGTATAACGTACAGCGTATAACGTACAGCGTATAACGTACAGCCTATAACGTATAACGTATAACGTATAACGAATATCGTATAACGTATAACGTATAACGTATAACGTATAACGTATAACGTATAACGTATAACGTATAACGTACAGCGTATAACGTATAACGTACAACGTATAATGTACAACGTATAACGTACAACGTATAACGTACAACGTACAACGTGTAACGTATAACGTATAACGTATAACTTATAACATACGGCGTATAGCGTACAGCGTATAACGTACAGCGTATAACGTATAACGTATAACGTGTAACGTATAACGTATAACGTACAGCGTATAACGTACAGCGTATAACGTATAAGGTATAACGTACAGCGTATAACGTACAACGTATAACGTATAACGTATAACGTACAGCGTATAACGTACAGCGTATAACGTATAACGTATAACATATAACGAATAACGTATAACGTATAACGTATAACGTATAACGTATAACGTACAACGTACAACGTGTAACGTATAACGTATAACGTATAACGTACAGCGTATAACGTACAGCGTATAACGTACAGCGTATAACGTACAACGTATAACGTATAACGTATAACGTATAACGTATAACGTATAACGTATAACGTATAACGTATAACGTATAACGTATAACGTATAACGTATAACGTATAACGTATAACGTATAACGTATAACGTATAACGTATAACGTATAACGTATAACGTATAACGTATAACGTATAACGTATAACGTATAACGTATAACGTATAACGTATAACGTATAACGTATAACGTATAACGTATAACGTATAACGTATAACGTATAACGTATAATGTACAACGTATAACGTACAACGTACAACGTGTAACGTATAACGTATAACGTATAACGTACAGCGTATAACGTACAGCGTATAACGTACAGCGTATAACGTACAGCGTATAACGTATAACGTATAACGTATAACGTATAACGTATATCGTGTAACGTATAACGTACAGCGTATAACGTACAGCGTATAACGTACAGCGTATAACGTATAACGTATAACGTGTAACGTATAACGTATAACGTACAGCGTATAACGTACAGCGTATAACGTATAACGTATAAGGTATAACTTACAGCGTATAACGTACAGCGTATAACGTACAGCGTATAACGTATAACGTATAACGTGTAACGTATAACGTATAACGTACAGCGTATAACGTACAGCGTATAACGTATAAGGTATAACGTACAGCGTATAACGTACAACGTATAACGTATAACGTATAACGTACAGCGTATAACGTACAGCGTATAACGTATAACGTATAACATATAACGTATAACGTATAACGTATAACGTATAACGTATAACGCATAACGTACAGCGTATAACGTATAACATACAACGTATAACGTACAACGTATAACGTACAACGTATAACGTACAACGTATAACGTACAACGTACAACGTGTAACGTATAACATATAACGTATAACGTACAGCGTATAACGTACAGCGTATAACGTATAACGTATAACGTATAACGTATAACGTATAACGTATAACGTATAACGTATAACGTATAACGTATAACGTATAACGTATAACGTATAACGTATAACGTATAACGTATAACGTATAACGTATAACGTATAACGTATAACGTATAACGTACATCGTACAACGTGTAACGTATAACATATAACGTACAACATATAACGTACAACGTATAACGTATAACGTATAACGTATAACGTATAACGTATAACGTATAACGTATAACGTATAACGTATAACGTATAACGTATAACGTATAACGTATAACGTATAACGTATAACGTATAACGTACAGCGTATAACGTATAACATACAACGTATAACGTACAACGTATAACGTATAACGTATAACGTACATCGTACAACGTGTAACGTATAACATATAACGTACAACATATAACATACAACGTATAACGTATAACGTATATCGTATAACGTATAACGTATAACGTATAACGTATAACGTACAGCGTATAACGTATAACATACAACGTATAACGTACAACGTATAACGTATAACGTACAACGTATAACGTATAACGTATAACGTATAACGTATAACGTATAACGTATAACGTATAACGTATAACGTATAACGTGTAACGTATAACATATAACGTACAACATATAACGTACAACGTATAACGTATAACGTACAACGTATAACGTACAACGTACAACGTGTAACGTATAACGTATAACGTATAACGTACAGCGTATAACGTACAGCGTATATCGTACAGCGTATAACGTATAACATACAACGTATAACGTACAACGTATAACGTATAACGTACAACGTATAACGTATAACGTACAACATATAACATACAACGTATAACGTATAACGTATATCGTATAACGTATAACGTATAACGTATAACGTATAACGTACAGCGTATAACGTATAACATACAACGTATAACGTACAACGTATAACGTATAACGTACAACGTATAACGTATAACGTATAACGTATAACGTATAACGTATAACGTATAACGTATAACGTATAACGTATAACGTATAACGTATAACGTATATCGTGTAACGTATAACGTACAGCGTATAACGTACAGCGTATAACGTACAGCGTATAACGTGTAACGTATAACGTGTAACGTATAACGTATAACGTACAGCGTATAACGTACAGCGTATAACGTATAACGTATAAGGTATAACATACAGCGTATAACGTACAGCGTATAACGTACAGCGTATAACGTATAACGTATAACGTGTAACGTATAACGTATAACGTACAGCGTATAACGTACAGCGTATAACGTATAAGGTATAACGTACAGCGTATAACGTACATCGTATAACGTATAACGTATAACGTACAGCGTATAACGTACAGCGTATAACGTATAACGTATAACATATAACGTATAACGTATAACGTATAACGTATAACGCATAACGTACAGCGTATAACGTATAACATACAACGTATAACGTACAACGTATAACGTACAACGTATAACGTACAACGTATAACGTACAACGTACAACGTGTAACGTATAACATATAACGTATAACGTACAGCGTATAACGTACAGCGTATAACGTACAGCCTATAACGTATAACGTATAACGTATAACGTATAACGAATATCGTATAACGTATAACGTATAACGTATAACGTATAACGTATAACGTATAACGTATAACGTACAACGTATAACGTATACCGTATACCGTATAACGTATAACGTATAACGTATAACGTATAACGTATAACGTATAACGTATAACGTATAACGTATAACGTATAACGTATAACGTATAACGTATAACGTATAACGTATAACGTATAACGTATAACGTATAACGTATAACGTATAACGTATAACGTATAACGTATAACGTATAACGTATAACGTATAACGTATAACGTACATCGTACAACGTGTAACGTATAACATATAACGTACAACATATAACGTACAACGTATAACGTATAACGTATAACGTATAACGTATAACGTATAACGTATAACGTATAACGTATAACGTATAACGTACAGCGTATAACGTATAACATACAACGTATAACGTACAACGTATAACGTATAACGTATAACGTACATCGTACAACGTGTAACGTATAACATATAACGTACAACATATAACATACAACGTATAACGTATAACGTATATCGTATAACGTATAACGTATAACGTATAACGTATAACGTACAGCGTATAACGTATAACATACAACGTATAACGTACAACGTATAACGTATAACGTACAACGTATAACGTATAACGTATAACGTATAACGTATAACGTATAACGTATAACGTATAACGTATAACGTATAACGTATAACGTACATCGTACAACGTGTAACGTATAACATATAACGTACAACATATAACGTACAACGTATAACGTATAACGTACAACGTATAACGTACAACGTACAACGTGTAACGTATAACGTATAACGTATAACGTACAGCGTATAACGTACAGCGTATATCGTACAGCGTATAACGTACAACGTATAAGGTATAACGTATAACGTATAACGTATAACGTATAACGTATAACGTATAACGTATAACGTATAACGTATAACGTATAACGTATAACGTATAACGTATAACGTATAACGTATAACGTATAACGTATAACGTATAACGTATAACGTATAACGTATAACGTATAACGTACATCGTACAACGTGTAACGTATAACATATAACGTACAACATATAACGTACAACGTATAACGTATAACGTATAACGTATAACGTATAACGTATAACGTATAACGTATAACGTATAACGTACAGCGTATAACGTATAACATACAACGTATAACGTACAACGTATAACGTATAACGTATAACGTACATCGTACAACGTGTAACGTATAACATATAACGTACAACATATAACATACAACGTATAACGTATAACGTATATCGTATAACGTATAACGTATAACGTATAACGTATAACGTACAGCGTATAACGTATAACATACAACGTATAACGTACAACGTATAACGTATAACGTACAACGTATAACGTATAACGTATAACGTATAACGTATAACGTATAACGTATAACGTATAACGTATAACGTATAACGTATAACGTATAACGTATAACGTATAACGTACATCGTACAACGTGTAACGTATAACATATAACGTACAACATATAACGTACAACGTATAACGTATAACGTACAACGTATAACGTACAACGTACAACGTGTAACGTATAACGTATAACGTATAACGTACAGCGTATAACGTACAGCGTATATCGAACAGCGTATAACGTACAACGTATAAGGTATAACGTATAACGTATAACGTATAACGTATAACGTATAACGTATAACGTATAACGTATAACGTATAACGTATAACGTATAACGTATAACGTATAACGTATAACGTATAACGTATAACGTATAACGTATAACGTATAACGTATAACGTATAACGTATAACGTATAACGTATAACGTATAACGTATAACGTATAACGTATAACGTATAACGTATAACGTATAACGTATAACGTATAACGTATAACGTATAACGTATAACGTATAACGTATAACGTATAACGTATAACGTATAACGTATAACGTATAACGTATAACGTATAACGTATAACGTATAACGTATAACGTATAACGTATAACGTATAACGTATAACGTATAACGTATAACGTATAACGTATAACGTATAACGTATAACGTATAACGTATAACGTATAACGTATAACGTATAACGTATAACGTATAACGTATAACGTATAACGTATAACGTATAACGTATAACGTATAACGTATAACGTATAACGTATAACGTATAACGTATAACGTATAACGTATAACGTATAACGTATAACGTATAACGTATAACGTATAACGTATAACGTATAACGTATAACGTATAACGTATAACGTATAACGTATAACGTATAACGTATAACGTATAACGTATAACGTATAACGTATAACGTATAACGTATAACGTATAACGTATAACGTATAACGTATAACGTATAACGTATAACGTATAACGTATAACGTATAACGTATAACGTATAACGTATAACGTATAACGTATAACGTATAACGTATAACGTATAACGTATAACGTATAACGTATAACGTATAACGTATAACGTATAACGTATAACGTATAACGCATAACGTATAACGTATAACGTATAACGTATAACGTATAACGTATAACGCATAACGTATAACGCATAACGCATAACGTATAACGTATAACGTATAACGTATAACGTATAACGCATAACGTATAACGTATAACGTATAACGTATAACGTATAACGTATAACGTATAACGTATAACGTATAACGTATAACGTATAACGTATAACGTATAACGTATAACGTATAACGTATAACGTATAACGTATAACGTATAACGTATAACGTACAGCGTATAACGTATAACGTACAACGTATAATGTACAACGTATAACGTACAACGTATAACGTACAACGTACAACGTGTAACGTATAACGTATAACGTATAACTTATAACATACGGCGTATAGCGTACAGCGTATAACGTACAGCGTATAACGTATAACGTATAACGTGTAACGTATAACGTATAACGTACAGCGTATAACGTACAGCGTATAACGTATAAGGTATAACGTACAGCGTATAACGTACAACGTATAACGTATAACGTATAACGTACAGCGTATAACGTACAGCGTATAACGTATAACGTATAACATATAACGAATATCGTATAACGTATAACGTATAACGTATAACGTATAACGTACAACGTACAACGTGTAACGTATAACGTATAACGTATAACGTACAGCGTATAACGTACAGCGTATAACGTACAGCGTATAACGTACAACGTATAACGTATAACGTATAACGTATAACGTATAACGTATAACGTATAACGTATAACGTATAACGTATAACGTATAACGTATAACGTATAACGTATAACGTATAACGTATAACGTATAACGTATAACGTATAACGTATAACGTATAACGTATAACGTATAACGTATAACGTATAACGTATAACGTATAACGTATAACGTATAACGTATAACGTATAACGTATAACGTATAACGTATAACGTATAACGTATAACGTATAACGTATAACGTATAACGTATAACGTATAACGTATAACGTATAACGTATAACGTATAACGTATAACGTATAACGTATAACGTATAACGTATAACGTATAACGTATAACGTATAACGTATAACGTATAACGTATAACGTATAACGTATAATGTACAACGTATAACGTACAACGTACAACGTGTAACGTATAACGTATAACGTATAACGTACAGCGTATAACGTACAGCGTATAACGTACAGCGTATAACGTACAGCGTATAACGTATAACGTATAACGTATAACGTATAACGTATAACGTATAACGTATATCGTGTAACGTATAACGTACAGCGTATAACGTACAGCGTATAACGTACAGCGTATAACGTATAACGTATAACGTGTAACGTATAACGTATAACGTACAGCGTATAACGTACAGCGTATAACGTATAAGGTATAACGTACAGCGTATAACGTACAACGTATAACGTATAACGTATAACGTACAGCGTATAACGTACAGCGTATAACGTATAACGTATAACATATAACGAATAACGTATAACGTATAACGTATAACGTATAACGTATAACGTATAACGTATAACGTACAACGTACAACGTGTAACGTATAACGTATAACGTATAACGTACAGCGTATAACGTACAGCGTATAACGTACAACGTATAACGTATAACGTATAACGTATAACGTATAACGTATAACGTATAACGTATAACGTATAACGTATAACGTATAACGTATAACGTATAACGTATAACGTATAACGTATAACGTATAACGTATAACGTATAACGTATAACGTATAACGTATAACGTATAACGTATAACGTATAACGTATAACGTATAACGTATAACGTATAACGTATAACGTATAACGTATAACGTATAACGTATAACGTATAACGTATAACGTATAACGTATAACGTATAACGTATAACGTATAACGTATAACGTATAACGTATAACGTATAACGTATAACGTATAACGTATAACGTATAACGTATAACGTATAACGTATAACGTATAACGTATAACGTATAACGTATAACGTATAACGTATAACGTATAACGTATAACGTATAACGTATAACGTATAATGTACAACGTATAACGTACAACGTACAACGTGTAACGTATAACGTATAACGTATAACGTACAGCGTATAACGTACAGCGTATAACGTACAGCGTATAACGTACAGCCTATAACGTATAACGTATAACGTATAACGTATAACGAATATCGTATAACGTATAACGTATAACGTATAACGTATAACGTATAACGTATAACGTATAACGTATAACGTACAACGTATAACGTATACCGTATACCGTATAACGTATAACGTATAACGTATAACGTATAACGTATAACGTATAACGTATAACGTATAACGTATAACGTATAACGTATAACGTATAACGTATAACGTATAACGTATAACGTATAACGTATAACGTATAACGTATAACGTATAACGTATAACGTATAACGTACATCGTACAACGTGTAACGTATAACATATAACGTACAACATATAACGTACAACGTATAACGTATAACGTATAACGTATAACGTATAACGTATAACGTATAACGTATAACGTATAACGTATAACGTACAGCGTATAACGTATAACATACAACGTATAACGTACAACGTATAACGTATAACGTATAACGTACATCGTACAACGTGTAACGTATAACATATAACGTACAACATATAACATACAACGTATAACGTATAACGTATATCGTATAACGTATAACGTATAACGTATAACGTATAACGTACAGCGTATAACGTATAACGTATAACATACAACGTATAACGTACAACGTATAACGTATAACGTACAACGTATAACGTATAACGTATAACGTATAACGTATAACGTATAACGTATAACGTATAACGTATAACGTATAACGTATAACGTATAACGTATAACGTACATCGTACAACGTGTAACGTATAACATATAACGTACAACATATAACGTACAACGTATAACGTATAACGTACAACGTATAACGTACAACGTACAACGTGTAACGTATAACGTATAACGTATAACGTACAGCGTATAACGTACAGCGTATATCGTACAGCGTATAACGTACAACGTATAAGGTATAACGTATAACGTATAACGTATAACGTATAACGTATAACGTATAACGTATAACGTATAACGTATAACGTATAACGTATAACGTATAACGTATAACGTACAGCGTATAACGTATAACATACAACGTATAACGTACAACGTATAACGTATAACGTATTACGTACATCGTACAACGTGTAACGTATAACATATAACGTACAACATATAACATACAACGTATAACGTATAACGTATATCGTATAACGTATAACGTATAACGTATAACGTATAACGTATAACGTACAGCTTATAACGTATAACATACAACGTATAACGTACAACGTATAACGTATAACGTACAACGTATAACGTATAACGTATAACGTATAACGTATAACGTATAACGTATAACGTATAACGTATAACGTACATCGTACAACGTGTAACGTATAACATATAACGGTAACATATAACGTACAACGTATAACGTATAACGTACAACGTATAACGTACAACGTACAACGTATAACGTATAACGTATAACGTATAACGTACAGCTTATAACGTATAACATACAACGTATAACGTACAACGTATAACGTATAACGTACAACGTATAACGTATAACGTATAACGTATAACGTATAACGTATAACGTATAACGTATAACGTACATCGTACAACGTGTAACGTATAACATATAACGTACAACATATAACGTACAACGTATAACGTATAACGTACAACGTATAACGTACAACGTACAACGTGTAACGTATAACGTATAACGTATAACGTACAGCGTATAACATACATCGTATATCGTACAGCGTATAACGTACAACGTATAAGGTATAACGTATAACGTATAACGTATAACGTATAACGTATAACGTATAACGTATAACGTACAACGTATAATGTACAACGTATAACGTACAACGTACAACGTGTAACGTGTAACGTATAACGTATAACTTATAACGTACAGCGTATAACGTACAGCGTATAACGTATAACGTATAACGTACAACGTACAACGTGTAACGTATAACGTATAACGTATAACGTAGAACGTATAACGTACAGCGTATAACGTACAGCGTATAACGTACAGCGGATAACGTATAATGTACAACGTATAACGTACAACGTACAACGTGTAACGTATAACGTATAACGTATAACTTATAACGTACAGCGTATAACGTATAACGTATAACGTATAACGTACAGCGTATAACGTATAACGTACAACGTATAATGTACAACGTATAACGTACAACGTACAACGTGTAACGTATAACGTATAACGTATAACTTATAACGTACAGCGTATAACGTATAACGTATAACGTATAACGTACAACGTAGAACGTACAGCGTATAACGTACAGCGTATAACGTACAGCGTATAACGTATAACGTATAACGTATAACGTATAACGTATAACGTATAACGTATAACGTATAACGTATAACGTATAACGTATAACGTATAACGTATAACGTATAACGTATAACGTATAACGTATAACGTATAACGTATAACGTATAACGTATAACGTATAACGTATAACGTATAACGTACAACGTATAACGTACAACGTACAACGTGTAACGTATAACGTATAACGTATAACGTACAGCGTATAACATACATCGTATATCGTACAGCGTATAAACTACAACGTATAAGGTATAACGTATAACGTTTAACGTATAACGTATAACGTATAACGTATAACGTATAACGTACAACGTATAATGTACAACGTATAACGTACAACGTACAACGTGTAACGTGTAACGTATAACGTATAACTTATAACGTACAGCGTATAACGTACAGCGTATAACGTATAACGTATAACGTACAACGTACAACGTGTAACGTATAACGTATAACGTATAACGTAGAACGTATAACGTACAACGTATAACGTACAGCGTATAACGTACAGCGGATAACGTATAATGTACAACGTATAACGTACAACGTACAACGTGTAACGTATAACGTATAACGTATAACTTATAACGTACAGCGTATAACGTATAACGTATAACGTATAACGTACAGCGTATAACGTATAACGTACAACGTATAATGTACAACGTATAACGTACAACGTACAACGTGTAACGTATAACGTATAACGTGTAACGTATAACGTATAACGTATAACTTATAACGTACAGCGTATAACGTATAACGTATAACGTATAACGTACAACGTAGAACGTACAGCGTATAACGTACAGCGTATAACGTACAGCGTATAACGTATAACGTATAACGTATAACGTATAACGTATAACGTATAACGTATAACGTATAACGTATAACGTATAACGTATAACGTATAACGTATAACGTATAACGTATAACGTATAACGTATAACGTATAACGTACAACGTATAACGTATAACGTATAACGTATAACGTATAACGTATAACGTATAACGTATAACGTATAACGTATAACGTATAACGTATAACGTACAGCGTATAACGTACAGCGTATAACGTATAACGTATAACGTACAACGTACAACGTGTAACGTATAACGTATAACGTATAACGTAGAACGTATAACGTACAGCGTATAACGTACAGCGTATAACGTACAGCGGATAACGTATAATGTACAACGTATAACGTACAACGTACAACGTGTAACGTATAACGTATAACGTATAACTTATAACGTACAGCGTATAACGTATAACGTATAACGTATAACGTACAGCGTATAACGTATAACGTACAACGTATAATGTACAACGTATAACGTACAACGTACAACGTGTAACGTATAACGTATAACGTAAAACTTATAACGTACAGCGTATAACGTATAACGTATAACGTATAACGTACAACGTAGAACGTACAGCGTATAACGTACAGCGTATAACGTACAGCGTATAACGTATAACGTATAACGTATAACGTATAACGTATAACGTATAACGTATAACGTATAACGTATAACGTATAACGTATAACGTATAACGTATAACGTATAACGTATAACGTATAACGTATAACGTATAACGTATAACGTATAACGTATAACGTATAACGTATAACGTACAACGTATAACGTACAACGTACAACGTGTAACGTATAACGTATAACGTATAACGTACAGCGTATAACATACATCGTATATCGTACAGCGTATAACGTACAACGTATAAGGTATAACGTATAACGTATAACGTATAACGTATAACGTATAACGTATAACGTATAACGTACAACGTATAATGTACAACGTATAACGTACAACGTACAACGTGTAACGTGTAACGTATAACGTATAACTTATAACGTACAGCGTATAACGTACAGCGTATAACGTATAACGTATAACGTACAACGTACAACGTGTAACGTATAACGTATAACGTATAACGTAGAACGTATAACGTACAACGTATAACGTACAGCGTATAACGTACAGCGGATAACGTATAATGTACAACGTATAACGTACAACGTACAACGTGTAACGTATAACGTATAACGTATAACTTATAACGTACAGCGTATAACGTATAACGTATAACGTATAACGTACAGCGTATAACGTATAACGTACAACGTATAATGTACAACGTATAACGTACAACGTACAACGTGTAACGTATAACGTATAACGTATAACTTATAACGTACAGCGTATAACGTATAACGTATAACGTATAACGTACAACGTAGAACGTACAGCGTATAACGTACAGCGTATAACGTACAGCGTATAACGTATAACGTATAACGTATAACGTATAACGTATAACGTATAACGTATAACGTATAACGTATAACGTATAACGTATAACGTATAACGTATAACGTATAACGTATAACGTATAACGTATAACGTATAACGTACAACGTATAACGTATAACGTATAACGTACAACGTATAACGTATAACGTATAACGTATAACGTATAACGTATAACGTATAACGTATAACGTATAACGTATAACGTATAACGTATAACGTATAACGTATAACGTATAACGTATAACGTATAACGTATAACGTATAACGTATAACGTATAACGTATAACGTATAACGTATAACGTATAACGTATAACGTATAACGTACAACGTACAACGTATAACGTATAACGTATAACGTATAACGTATAACGTATAACGTACAGCTTATAACGTATAACATACAACGTATAACGTACAACGTATAACGTATAACGTACAACGTATAACGTATAACGTATAACGTATAACGTATAACGTATAACGTATAACGTATAACGTATAACGTATAACGTACATCGTACAACGTGTAACGTATAACATATAACGTACAACATATAACGTACAACGTATAACGTATAACGTACAACGTATAACGTACAACGTACAACGTGTAACGTATAACGTATAACGTATAACGTACAGCGTATAACGTACAGCGTATATCGTACAGCGTATAACGTACAACGTATAAGGTATAACGTATAACGTATAACGTATAACGTATAACGTATAACGTATAACGTATAACGTATAACGTACATCGTACAACGTGTAACGTATAACATATAACGTACAACATATAACGTACAACGTATAACGTATAACGTACAACGTATAACGTATAACGTATAACGTATAACGTATAACGTATAACGTATAACGTATAACGTATAACGTATAACGTATAACGTACAGCGTATAACGTATAACATACAACGTATAACGTACAACGTATAACGTATAACGTATAACGTACATCGTACAACGTGTAACGTATAACATATAACGTACAACATATAACATACAACGTATAACGTATAACGTATAACGTATAACGTATAACGTATAACGTATAACGTATAACGTATAACGTATAACGTATAACGTTTAACGTACAGCGTATAACGTATAACGTATAACGTATAACGTATAACGTATAACGTATAACGTATAACGTATAACGTATAACGTATAACGTATAACGTATAACGTATAACGTATAACGTATAACGTATAACGTTTAACGTACAGCGTATAACGTATAACGTACAACGTATAATGTACAACGTATAACGTACAACGTATAACGTATATCGTACAACGTATAACGTATAACGTATAACGTATAACGTATAACGTATAACGTATAACGTATAACGTATAACGTATAACGTATAACGTATAACGTATAACGTTTAACGTACAGCGTATAACGTATAACGTACAACGTATAATGTACAACGTATAACGTACAACGTATAACGTATATCGTACAACGTATAACGTATAACGTATAACGTATAACGTATAACGTATAACGTATAACGTATAACGTATAACGTATAACGTATAACGTATAACGTATAACGTATAACGTATAACGTATAACGTATAACGTATAACGTATAACGTACAGCGTATAACGTATAACATACAACGTATAACGTACAACGTATAACGTATAACGTATTACGTACATCGTACAACGTGTAACGTGTAACATATAACGTACAACATATAACATACAACGTATAACGTATAACGTATATCGTATAACGTATAACGTATAACGTATAACGTATAACGTATAACGTACAGCTTATAACGTATAACATACAACGTATAACGTACAACGTATAACGTATAACGTACAACGTATAACGTATAACGTATAACGTATAACGTATAACGTATAACGTATAACGTATAACGTACATCGTACAACGTGTAACGTATAACATATAACGTACAACATATAACGTACAACGTATAACGTATAACGTACAACGTATAACGTACAACGTACAACGTGTAACGTATAACGTATAACGTATAACGTACAGCGTATAACATACATCGTATATCGTACAGCGTATAACGTACAACGTATAAGGTATAACGTATAACGTATAACGTATAACGTATAACGTATAACGTATAACGTATAACGTACAACGTATAATGTACAACGTGTAACGTGTAACGTATAACGTATAACTTATAACGTACAGCGTATAACGTACAGCGTATAACGTATAACGTATAACGTACAACGTACAACGTGTAACGTATAACGTATAACGTATAACGTAGAACGTATAACGTACAGCGTATAACGTACAGCGTATAACGTACAGCGGATAACGTATAATGTACAACGTATAACGTACAACGTACAACGTGTAACGTATAACGTATAACGTATAACTTATAACGTACAGCGTATAACGTATAACGTATAACGTATAACGTACAGCGTATAACGTATAACGTACAACGTATAATGTACAACGTATAACGTACAACGTACAACGTGTAACGTATAACGTATAACGTATAACTTATAACGTACAGCGTATAACGTATAACGTATAACGTATAACGTACAACGTAGAACGTACAGCGTATAACGTACAGCGTATAACGTACAGCGTATAACGTATAACGTATAACGTATAACGTATAACGTATAACGTATAACGTATAACGTATAACGTATAACGTATAACGTATAACGTATAACGTATAACGTATAACGTATAACGTATAACGTATAACGTATAACGTATAACGTATAACGTATAACGTATAACGTATAACGTATAACGTACAACGTATAACGTACAACGTACAACGTGTAACGTATAACGTATAACGTATAACGTACAGCGTATAACATACATCGTATATCGTACAGCGTATAACGTACAACGTATAAGGTATAACGTATAACGTATAACGTATAACGTATAACGTATAACGTATAACGTACAACGTATAATGTACAACGTATAACGTACAACGTACAACGTGTAACGTGTAACGTATAACGTATAACTTATAACGTACAGCGTATAACGTACAGCGTATAACGTATAACGTATAACGTACAACGTACAACGTGTAACGTATAACGTATAACGTATAACGTAGAACGTATAACGTACAACGTATAACGTACAGCGTATAACGTACAGCGGATAACGTATAATGTACAACGTATAACGTACAACGTACAACGTGTAACGTATAACGTATAACGTATAACTTATAACGTACAGCGTATAACGTATAACGTATAACGTATAACGTACAGCGTATAACGTATAACGTACAACGTATAATGTACAACGTATAACGTACAACGTACAACGTGTAACGTATAACGTATAACGTATAACTTATAACGTACAGCGTATAACGTATAACGTATAACGTATAACGTACAACGTAGAACGTACAGCGTATAACGTACAGCGTATAACGTACAGCGTATAACGTATAACGTATAACGTATAACGTATAACGTATAACGTATAACGTATAACGTATAACGTATAACGTATAACGTATAACGTATAACGTATAACGTATAACGTATAACGTATAACGTATAACGTATAACGTATAACGTACAACGTATAACGTATAACGTATAACGTATAACGTATAACGTATAACGTATAACGTATAACGTATAACGTATAACGTATAACGTATAACGTATAACGTATAACGTATAACGTATAACGTATAACGTATAACGTATAACGTATAACGTATAACGTATAACGTATAACGTATAACGTATAACGTATAACGTATAACGTATAACGTATAACGTACAACGTACAACGTATAACGTATAACGTATAACGTATAACGTATAACGTATAACGTACAGCTTATAACGTATAACGTACAACGTATAACGTACAACGTATAACGTATAACGTACAACGTATAACGTATAACGTATAACGTATAACGTATAACGTATAACGTATAACGTATAACGTATAACGTATAACGTACATCGTACAACGTGTAACGTATAACATATAACGTACAACATATAACGTACAACGTATAACGTATAACGTACAACGTATAACGTACAACGTACAACGTGTAACGTATAACGTATAACGTATAACGTACAGCGTATAACGTACAGCGTATATCGTACAGCGTATAACGTACAACGTATAAGGTATAACGTATAACGTATAACGTATAACGTATAACGTATAACGTATAACGTACATCGTACAACGTGTAACGTATAACATATAACGTACAACATATAACGTACAACGTATAACGTATAACGTACAACGTATAACGTATAACGTATAACGTATAACGTATAACGTATAACGTATAACGTATAACGTATAACGTATAACGTACAGCGTATAACGTATAACATACAACGTATAACGTACAACGTATAACGTATAACGTATAACGTACATCGTACAACGTGTAACGTATAACATATAACGTACAACATATAACATACAACGTATAACGTATAACGTATATCGTATAACGTATAACGTATAACGTATAACGTACAGCGTATAACGTATAACATACAACGTATAACGTACAACGTATAACGTATAACGTACAACGTATAACGTATAACGTATAACGTATAACGTATAACGTATAACGTATAACGTATAACGTATAACGTATAACGTATAACGTATAACGTATAACGTACATCGTACAACGTGTAACGTATAACATATAACGTACAACATATAACGTACAACGTATAACGTATAACGTACAACGTATAACGTACAACGTACAACGTGTAACGTATAACGTATAACGTATAACGTACAGCGTATAACGTACAGCGTATATCGTACAGCGTATAACGTACAACGTATAAGGTATAACGTATAACGTATAACGTATAACGTATAACGTATAACGTATAACGTATAACGTATAACGTATAACGTATAACGTATAACGTATAACGTATAACGTATAACGTACAGCGTATAACGTATAACATACAACGTATAACGTACAACGTATAACGTATAACGTATTACGTACATCGTACAACGTGTAACGTGTAACATATAACGTACAACATATAACATACAACGTATAACGTATAACGTATATCGTATAACGTATAACGTATAACGTATAACGTATAACGTATAACGTACAGCTTATAACGTATAACATACAACGTATAACGTACAACGTATAACGTATAACGTACAACGTATAACGTATAACGTATAACGTATAACGTATAACGTATAACGTATAACGTATAACGTACATCGTACAACGTGTAACGTATAACATATAACGTACAACATATAACGTACAACGTATAACGTATAACGTACAACGTATAACGTACAACGTACAACGTGTAACGTATAACGTATAACGTATAACGTACAGCGTATAACATACATCGTATATCGTACAGCGTATAACGTACAACGTATAAGGTATAACGTATAACGTATAACGTATAACGTATAACGTATAACGTATAACGTATAACGTACAACGTATAATGTACAACGTATAACGTACAACGTACAACGTGTAACGTGTAACGTATAACGTATAACTTATAACGTACAGCGTATAACGTACAGCGTATAACGTATAACGTATAACGTACAACGTACAACGTGTAACGTATAACGTATAACGTATAACGTAGAACGTATAACGTACAGCGTATAACGTACAGCGTATAACGTACAGCGGATAACGTATAATGTACAACGTATAACGTACAACGTACAACGTGTAACGTATAACGTATAACGTATAACTTATAACGTACAGCGTATAACGTATAACGTATAACGTATAACGTACAGCGTATAACGTATAACGTACAACGTATAATGTACAACGTATAACGTACAACGTACAACGTGTAACGTATAACGTATAACGTATAACTTATAACGTACAGCGTATAACGTATAACGTATAACGTATAACGTACAACGTAGAACGTACAGCGTATAACGTACAGCGTATAACGTACAGCGTATAACGTATAACGTATAACGTATAACGTATAACGTATAACGTATAACGTATAACGTATAACGTATAACGTATAACGTATAACGTATAACGTATAACGTATAACGTATAACGTATAACGTATAACGTATAACGTATAACGTATAACGTATAACGTATAACGTATAACGTATAACGTATAACGTATAACGTATAACGTATAACGTATAACGTATAACGTATAACGTATAACGTATAACGTATAACGTATAACGTATAACGTATAACGTTTAACGTACAGCGTATAACGTATAACGTATAACGTATAACGTATAACGTATAACGTATAACGTATAACGTATAACGTATAACGTATAACGTATAACGTATAACGTATAACGTATAACGTATAACGTATAACGTTTAACGTACAGCGTATAACGTATAACGTACAACGTATAATGTACAACGTATAACGTACAACGTATAACGTATATCGTACAACGTATAACGTATAACGTATAACGTATAACGTATAACGTATAACGTATAACGTATAACGTATAACGTATAACGTATAACGTATAACGTATAACGTATAACGTTTAACGTACAGCGTATAACGTATAACGTACAACGTATAATGTACAACGTATAAAGTACAACGTATAACGTATATCGTACAACGTATAACGTATAACGTATAACGTATAACGTATAAGGTATAACGTATAACGTATAACGTATAACGTATAACGTATAACGTATAACGTATAACGTATAACGTATAACGTATAACGTATAACGTATAACGTATAACGTACAGCGTATAACGTATAACATACAACGTATAACGTACAACGTATAACGTATAACGTATTACGTACATCGTACAACGTGTAACGTGTAACATATAACGTACAACATATAACATACAACGTATAACGTATAACGTATATCGTATAACGTATAACGTATAACGTATAACGTATAACGTATAACGTACAGCTTATAACGTATAACATACAACGTATAACGTACAACGTATAACGTATAACGTACAACGTATAACGTATAACGTATAACGTATAACGTATAACGTATAACGTATAACGTACATCGTACAACGTGTAACGTATAACATATAACGTACAACATATAACGTACAACGTATAACGTATAACGTACAACGTATAACGTACAACGTACAACGTGTAACGTATAACGTATAACGTATAACGTACAGCGTATAACATACATCGTATATCGTACAGCGTATAACGTACAACGTATAAGGTATAACGTATAACGTATAACGTATAACGTATAACGTATAACGTATAACGTATAACGTACAACGTATAATGTACAACGTATAACGTACAACGTACAACGTGTAACGTGTAACGTATAACGTATAACTTATAACGTACAGCGTATAACGTACAGCGTATAACGTATAACGTATAACGTACAACGTACAACGTGTAACGTATAACGTATAACGTATAACGTAGAACGTATAACGTACAGCGTATAACGTACAGCGTATAACGTACAGCGGATAACGTATAATGTACAACGTATAACGTACAACGTACAACGTGTAACGTATAACGTATAACGTATAACTTATAACGTACAGCGTATAACGTATAACGTATAACGTATAACGTACAGCGTATAACGTATAACGTACAACGTATAATGTACAACGTATAACGTACAACGTACAACGTGTAACGTATAACGTATAACGTATAACTTATAACGTACAGCGTATAACGTATAACGTATAACGTATAACGTACAACGTAGAACGTACAGCGTATAACGTACAGCGTATAACGTACAGCGTATAACGTATAACGTATAACGTATAACGTATAACGTATAACGTATAACGTATAACGTATAACGTATAACGTATAACGTATAACGTATAACGTATAACGTATAACGTATAACGTATAACGTATAACGTATAACGTATAACGTATAACGTATAACGTATAACGTATAACGTATAACGTATAACGTATAACGTATAACGTATAACGTATAACGTATAACGTATAACGTATAACGTATAACGTATAACGTATAACGTATAACGTATAACGTATAACGTATAACGTATAACGTATAACGTATAACGTATAACGTATAACGTATAACGTATAACGTATAACGTATAACGTATAACGTATAACGTATAACGTATAACGTATAACGTATAACGTATAACGTATAACGTATAACGTATAACGTATAACGTATAACGTATAACGTATAACGTATAACGTATAACGTATAACGTATAACGTATAACGTATAACGTATAACGTATAACGTATAACGTATAACGTATAACGTATAACGTATAACGTATAACGTATAACGTATAACGTATAACGTATAACGTATAACGTATAACGTATAACGTATAACGTATAACGTATAACGTATAACGTATAACGTATAACGTATAACGTATAACGTATAACGTATAACGTATAACGTATAACGTATATCGTACAACGTATAACGTATAACGTATAACGTATAACGTATAACGTATAACGTATAACATATAACGTATAACGTATAACGTACAGCGTATAACGTATAACGTACAACGTATAACTTACAACGTACAACGTGTAACGTACAGCGTATAACGTATAACGTACAACGTATAATGTACAACGTATAACGTACAACGTACAACGTGTAACGTATAACGTATAACGTATAACGTATAACTTATAACGTACAGCGTATAACGTACAGCGTATAACGTATAACGTATAACGTATAACGTACAACGTACAACGTGTAACGTATAACGTATAACGTATAACGTACAGCGTATAACGTACAGCGTATAACGTACAGCGTATAACGTACAACGTATAACGTATAACGTATAACGTATAACGTATAACGTATAACGTATAACGTATAACGTATAACGTATAACGTATAACGTATAACGTATGACGTACAACATATAATGTACAACGTATAACGTACAACGTATAACGTACAACGTACAACGTGTAACGTATAACGTATAACGTATAACTTATAACATACAGCGTATAGCGTACAGCGTATAACGTACAGCGTATAACGTATAACGTATAACGTGTAACGTATAACGTATAACGTACAGCGTATAACGTACAGCGTATAACGTATAAGGTATAACGTACAGCGTATAACGTACAACGTATAACGTATAACGTATAACGTACAGCGTATAACGTACAGCGTATAACGTATAACGTATAACATATAACGTATAACGTACAACGTACAACGTGTAACGTATAACGTATAACGAATATCGTATAACGTATAACGTATAACGTATAACGTATAACGTACAACGTATAACGTATACCGTATACCGTATAACATATAACGTATAACGTATAACGTATAACGTATAACGTATAACGTATAACGTATAACGTATAACGTATAACGTATAACGTATAACGTATAACGTATAACGTATAACGTATAACGTATAACGTATAACGTATAACGTATAACGTATAACGTATAACGTATAACGTATAACGTATAACGTATAACGTATAACGTATAACGTATAACGTATAACGTATAACGTATAACGTATAACGTATAACGTATAACGTATAACGTATAACGTATAACGTATAACGTATAACGTATAACGTATAACGTATAACGTATAACGTATAACGTATAACGTATAACGTATAACGTATAACGTATAACGTATAACGTATAACGTATAACGTATAACGTATAACGTATAACGTATAACGTATAACGTATAACGTATAACGTATAACGTATAACGTATAACGTATAACGTATAACGTATAACGTATAACGTATAACGTATAACGTATAACGTATAACGTATAACGTATAACGTATAACGTATAACGTATAACGTATAACGTATAACGTATAACGTATAACGTATAACGTAAAACGTATAACGTATAACGTATAACGTATAACGTATAACGTATAACGTATAACGTATAACGTATAACGTATAACGTATAACGTATAACGTATAACGTATAACGTATAACGTATAAAGTATAACGTATAACGTATAACGTATAACGTATAACGTATAACGTATAACGTATAACGTATAACGTATAACGTATAACGTATAACGTATAACGTATAACGTATAACGTATAACGTATAACGTATAACGTATAACGTATAACGTATAACGTATAACGTATAACGTATAACGTATAACGTATAACGTTTAACGTACAGCGTATAACGTATAACGTACAACGTATAATGTACAACGTATAAGGTACAACGTATAACGTATATCGTATAACGTATAACGTATAACGTATAACGTATAACGTATAACATATAACGTATAACGTATAACGTACAGCGTATAACGTATAACGTACAACGTATAACGTACAACGTACAACGTGTAACGTACAGCGTATAACGTATAACGTACAACGTATAACGTACAACGTATAACGTACAACGTACAACGTATAACGTACAACGTATAACGTACAACGTACAACGTGTAACGTATAACGTATAACGTATAACTTATAACATACAGCGTATAGCGTACAGCGTATAACGTACAGCGTATAACGTATAACGTATAACGTGTAACGTATAACGTATAACGTATAACGTATAACGTATAACGTATAACGTATAACGTATAACGTATAACGTATAACGTATAACGTATAACGTATAACGTATAACGTATAACGTATAACGTATAACGTATAACGTATAACGTATAACGTATAACGTATAACGTATAACGTATAACGTATAACGTATAACGTATAACGTATAACGTATAACGTATAACGTATAACGTATAACGTATAACGTATAACGTATAACGTATAACGTATAACGTATAACGTATAACGTATAACGTATAACGTATAACGTATAACGTATAACGTATAACGTATAACGTATAACGTATAACGTATAACGTATAACGTATAACGTATAACGTATAACGTATAACGTATAACGTATAACGTATAACGTATAACGTATAACGTATAACGTATAACGTATAACGTATAACGTATAACGTATAACGTATAACGTATAACGTATAACGTATAACGTATAACGTATAACGTATAACGTATAACGTATAACGTATAACGTATAACGTATAACGTATAACGTATAACGTATAACGTATAACGTATAACGTATAACGTATAACGTATAACGTATAACGTATAACGTATAACGTATAACGTATAACGTATAACGTATAACGTATAACGTATAACGTATAACGTATAACGTATAACGTATAACGTATAACGTATAACGTATAACGTATAACGTATAACGTATAACGTATAACGTATAACGTATAACGTATAACGTATAACGTATAACGTATAACGTATAACGTATAACGTATAACGTATAACGTATAACGTATAACGTATAACGTATAACGTATAACGTATAACGTATAACGTATAACGTATAACGTATAACGTATAACGTTTAACGTACAGCGTATAACGTATAACGTACAACGTATAATGTACAACGTATAACGTACAACGTATAACGTATATCGTACAACGTATAACGTATAACGTATAACGTATAACGTATAACGTATAACGTATAACGTATAACATATAACGTATAACGTATAACGTACAGCGTATAACGTATAACGTACAACGTATAACGTACAACGTACAACGTGTAACGTACAGCGTATAACGTATAACGTACAACGTATAATGTACAACGTATAACGTACAACGTACAACGTGTAACGTATAACGTATAACGTATAACGTATAACTTATAACGTACAGCGTATAACGTACAGCGTATAACGTATAACGTATAACGTATAACGTACAACGTACAACGTGTAACGTATAACGTATAACGTATAACGTACAGCGTATAACGTACAGCGTATAACGTACAGCGTATAACGTACAACGTATAACGTATAACGTATAACGTATAACGTATAACGTATAACGTATAACGTATAACGTATAACGTATAACGTATAACGTATGACGTACAACATATAATGTACAACGTATAACGTACAACGTATAACGTACAACGTACAACGTGTAACGTATAACGTATAACGTATAACTTATAACATACAGCGTATAGCGTACAGCGTATAACGTACAGCGTATAACGTATAACGTATAACGTGTAACGTATAACGTATAACGTACAGCGTATAACGTACAGCGTATAACGTATAAGGTATAACGTACAGCGTATAACGTACAACGTATAACGTATAACGTATAACGTACAGCGTATAACGTACAGCGTATAACGTATAACGTATAACATATAACGTATAACGTACAACGTACAACGTGTAACGTATAACGTATAACGAATATCGTATAACGTATAACGTATAACGTATAACGTATAACGTACAACGTATAACGTATACCGTATACCGTATACCGTATAACATATAACGTATAACGTATAACGTATAACGTATAACGTATAACGTATAACGTATAACGTATAACGTATAACGTATAACGTATAACGTATAACGTATAACGTATAACGTATAACGTATAACGTATAACGTATAACGTATAACGTATAACGTATAACGTATAACGTATAACGTATAACGTATAACGTATAACGTATAACGTATAACGTATAACGTATAACGTATAACGTATAACGTATAACGTATAACGTATAACGTATAACGTATAACGTATAACGTATAACGTATAACGTATAACGTATAACGTATAACGTATAACGTATAACGTATAACGTATAACGTATAACGTATAACGTATAACGTATAACGTATAACGTATAACGTATAACGTATAACGTATAACGTATAACGTATAACGTATAACGTATAACGTATAACGTATAACGTATAACGTATAACGTATAACGTATAACGTATAACGTATAACGTATAACGTATAACGTATAACGTATAACGTATAACGTATAACGTATAACGTATAACGTATAACGTATAACGTATAACGTATAACGTATAACGTATAACGTATAACGTATAACGTATAACGTATAACGTATAACGTATAACGTATAACGTATAACGTATAACGTATAACGTATAACGTATAACGTATAACGTATAACGTATAACGTATAACGTATAACGTATAACGTATAACGTATAACGTATAACGTATAACGTATAACGTATAACGTATAACGTATAACGTATAACGTATAACGTATAACGTATAACGTATAACGTATAACGTATAACGTATAACGTATAACGTATAACGTATAACGTATAACGTATAACGTATAACGTATAACGTATAACGTATAACGTATAACGTATAACGTATAACGTATAACGTATAACGTATAACGTATAACGTATAACGTATAACGTTTAACGTACAGCGTATAACGTATAACGTACAACGTATAATGTACAACGTATAAGGTACAACGTATAACGTATATCGTATAACGTATAACGTATAACGTATAACGTATAACGTATAACATATAACGTATAACGTATAACGTACAGCGTATAACGTATAACGTACAACGTATAACGTACAACGTACAACGTGTAACGTACAGCGTATAACGTATAACGTACAACGTATAACGTACAACGTATAACGTACAACGTACAACGTATAACGTACAACGTATAACGTACAACGTACAACGTGTAACGTATAACGTATAACGTATAACTTATAACATACAGCGTATAGCGTACAGCGTATAACGTACAGCGTATAACGTATAACGTATAACGTGTAACGTATAACGTATAACGTATAACGTATAACGTATAACGTATAACGTATAACGTATAACGTATAACGTATAACGTATAACGTATAACGTATAACGTATAACGTATAACGTATAACGTATAACGTATAACGTATAACGTATAACGTATAACGTATAACGTATAACGTATAACGTATAACGTATAACGTATAACGTATAACGTATAACGTATAACGTATAACGTATAACGTATAACGTATAACGTATAACGTATAACGTATAACGTATAACGTATAACGTATAACGTATAACGTATAACGTATAACGTATAACGTATAACGTATAACGTATAACGTATAACGTATAACGTATAACGTATAACGTATAACGTATAACGTATAACGTATAACGTATAACGTATAACGTATAACGTATAACGTATAACGTATAACGTATAACGTATAACGTATAACGTATAACGTATAACGTATAACGTATAACGTATAACGTATAACGTATAACGTATAACGTATAACGTATAACGTATAACGTATAACGTATAACGTATAACGTATAACGTATAACGTATAACGTATAACGTATAACGTATAACGTATAACGTATAACGTATAACGTATAACGTATAACGTATAACGTATAACGTATAACGTATAACGTATAACGTATAACGTATAACTTATAACGTATAACGTATAACGTTTAACGTACAGCGTATAACGTATAACGTACAACGTATAATGTACAACGTATAAGGTACAACGTATAACGTATATCGTATAACGTATAACGTATAACGTATAACGTATAACGTATAACATATAACGTATAACGTATAACGTACAGCGTATAACGTATAACGTACAACGTATAACGTACAACGTACAACGTGTAACGTACAGCGTATAACGTATAACGTACAACGTATAACGTACAACGTATAACGTACAACGTACAACGTATAACGTACAACGTATAACGTACAACGTACAACGTGTAACGTATAACGTATAACGTATAACTTATAACGTACAGCGTATAACGTACAGCGTATAACGTATAACGTATAACGTACAACGTACAACGTGTAACGTATAACGTATAACGTATAACGTAGAACGTATAACGTACAACGTATAACGTACAGCGTATAACGTACAGCGGATAACGTATAATGTACAACGTATAACGTACAACGTACAACGTGTAACGTATAACGTATAACGTATAACTTATAACGTACAGCGTATAACGTATAACGTATAACGTATAACGTACAGCGTATAACGTATAACGTACAACGTATAATGTACAACGTATAACGTACAACGTACAACATATAACGTACAACGTATAACGTATAACGTACAACGTATAACGTACAACGTACAACGTGTAACGTATAACGTATAACGTATAACGTACAGCGTATAACGTACAGCGTATATCGAACAGCGTATAACGTACAACGTATAAGGTATAACGTATAACGTATAACGTATAACGTATAACGTATAACGTATAACGTATAACGTATAACGTATAACGTATAACGTATAACGTATAACGTATAACGTATAACGTATAACGTATAACGTATAACGTATAACGTATAACGTATAACGTATAACGTATAACGTATAACGTATAACGTATAACGTATAACGTATAACGTATAACGTATAACGTATAACGTATAACGTATAACGTATAACGTATAACGTATAACGTATAACGTATAACGTATAACGTATAACGTATAACGTATAACGTATAACGTATAACGTATAACGTATAACGTATAACGTATAACGTATAACGTATAACGTATAACGTATAACGTATAACGTATAACGTATAACGTATAACGTATAACGTATAACGTATAACGTATAACGTATAACGTATAACGTATAACGTATAACGTATAACGTATAACGTATAACGTATAACGTATAACGTATAACGTATAACGTATAACGTATAACGTATAACGTATAACGTATAACGTATAACGTATAACGTATAACGTATAACGTATAACGTATAACGTATAACGTATAACGTATAACGTATAACGTATAACGTATAACGTATAACGTATAACGTATAACGTATAACGTATAACGTATAACGTATAACGTATAACGTATAACGTATAACGTATAACGTATAACGTATAACGTATAACGTATAACGTATAACGTATAACGTATAACGTATAACGTATAACGTATAACGTATAACGTATAACGTATAACGTATAACGTATAACGTATAACGTATAACGTATAACGTATAACGTATAACGTATAACGTATAACGTATAACGTATAACGTATAACGTATAACGTATAACGTATAACGTATAACGTATAACGTATAACGTATAACGTATAACGTATAACGTATAACGTATAACGTATAACGTATAACGTATAACGTATAACGCATAACGTATAACGTATAACGTATAACGTATAACGTATAACGTATAACGTATAACGTATAACGCATAACGTATAACGTATAACGTATAACGTATAACGTATAACGTATAACGTATAACGTATAACGTATAACGTATAACGTATAACGTATAACGTATAACGTATAACGTATAACGTATAACGTATAACGTATAACGTATAACGTATAACGTATAACGTATAACGTATAACGTACAGCGTATAACGTATAACGTACAACGTATAATGTACAACGTATAACGTACAACGTATAACGTACAACGTACAACGTGTAACGTATAACGTATAACGTATAACTTATAACATACGGCGTATAGCGTACAGCGTATAACGTACAGCGTATAACGTATAACGTATAACGTGTAACGTATAACGTATAACGTACAGCGTATAACGTACAGCGTATAACGTATAAGGTATAACGTACAGCGTATAACGTACAACGTATAACGTATAACGTATAACGTACAGCGTATAACGTACAGCGTATAACGTATAACGTATAACATATAACGAATAACGTATAACGTATAACGTATAACGTATAACGTATAACGTACAACGTACAACGTGTAACGTATAACGTATAACGTATAACGTACAGCGTATAACGTACAGCGTATAACGTACAGCGTATAACGTACAACGTATAACGTATAACGTATAACGTATAACGTATAACGTATAACGTATAACGTATAACGTATAACGTATAACGTATAACGTATAACGTATAACGTATAACGTATAACGTATAACGTATAACGTATAACGTATAACGTATAACGTATAACGTATAACGTATAACGTATAACGTATAACGTATAACGTATAACGTATAACGTATAACGTATAACGTATAACGTATAACGTATAACGTATAACGTATAACGTATAACGTATAACGTATAACGTATAACGTATAACGTATAACGTATAACGTATAACGTATAACGTATAACGTATAACGTATAACGTATAACGTATAACGTATAACGTATAACGTATAACGTATAACGTATAACGTATAACGTATAACGTATAATGTACAACGTATAACGTACAACGTACAACGTGTAACGTATAACGTATAACGTATAACGTACAGCGTATAACGTACAGCGTATAACGTACAGCGTATAACGTACAGCGTATAACGTATAACGTATAACGTATAACGTATAACGTATAACGTATATCGTGTAACGTATAACGTACAGCGTATAACGTACAGCGTATAACGTACAGCGTATAACGTATAACGTATAACGTGTAACGTATAACGTATAACGTACAGCGTATAACGTACAGCGTATAACGTATAAGGTATAACGTACAGCGTATAACGTACAACGTATAACGTATAACGTATAACGTACAGCGTATAACGTACAGCGTATAACGTATAACGTATAACATATAACGAATAACGTATAACGTATAACGTATAACGTATAACGTATAACGTATAACGTATAACGTACAACGTACAACGTGTAACGTATAACGTATAACGTATAACGTACAGCGTATAACGTACAGCGTATAACGTACAACGTATAACGTATAACGTATAACGTATAACGTATAACGTATAACGTATAACGTATAACGTATAACGTATAACGTATAACGTATAACGTATAACGTATAACGTATAACGTATAACGTATAACGTATAACGTATAACGTATAACGTATAACGTATAACGTATAACGTATAACGTATAACGTATAACGTATAACGTATAACGTATAACGTATAACGTATAACGTATAACGTATAACGTATAACGTATAACGTATAACGTATAACGTATAACGTATAATGTACAACGTATAACGTACAACGTACAACGTGTAACGTATAACGTATAACGTATAACGTACAGCGTATAACGTACAGCGTATAACGTACAGCGTATAACGTACAGCCTATAACGTATAACGTATAACGTATAACGTATAACGAATATCGTATAACGTATAACGTATAACGTATAACGTATAACGTATAACGTATAACGTATAACGTACAACGTATAACGTATACCGTATACCGTATAACGTATAACGTATAACGTATAACGTATAACGTATAACGTATAACGTATAACGTATAACGTATAACGTATAACGTATAACGTATAACGTATAACGTATAACGTATAACGTATAACGTATAACGTATAACGTACATCGTACAACGTGTAACGTATAACATATAACGTACAACATATAACGTACAACGTATAACGTATAACGTATAATGTATAACGTATAACGTATAACGTATAACGTATAACGTATAACGTATAACGTACAGCGTATAACGTATAACATACAACGTATAACGTACAACGTATAACGTATAACGTATAACGTACATCGTACAACGTGTAACGTATAACATATAACGTACAACATATAACATACAACGTATAACGTATAACGTATATCGTATAACGTATAACGTATAACGTATAACGTATAACGTACAGCGTATAACGTATAACATACAACGTATAACGTACAACGTATAACGTATAACGTACAACGTATAACGTATAACGTATAACGTATAACGTATAACGTATAACGTATAACGTATAACGTATAACGTATAACGTATAACGTATAACGTATAACGTATAACGTATAACGTATAACGTATAACGTATAACGTATAACGTATAACGTATAACGTATAACGTATAACGTATAACGTATAACGTATAACGTATAACGTATAACGTATAACGTATAACGTATAACGTATAACGTATAACGTATAACGTATAACGTATAACGTATAACGTATAACGTATAACGTATAACGTATAACGTATAACGTATAACGTATAACGTATAACGTATAACGTATAACGTATAACGTATAACGTATAACGTATAACGTATAACGTATAACTTATAACGTATAACGTATAACGTTTAACGTACAGCGTATAACGTATAACGTACAACGTATAATGTACAACGTATAAGGTACAACGTATAACGTATATCGTATAACGTATAACGTATAACGTATAACGTATAACGTATAACATATAACGTATAACGTATAACGTACAGCGTATAACGTATAACGTACAACGTATAACGTACAACGTACAACGTGTAACGTACAGCGTATAACGTATAACGTACAACGTATAACGTACAACGTATAACGTACAACGTACAACGTATAACGTACAACGTATAACGTACAACGTACAACGTGTAACGTATAACGTATAACGTATAACTTATAACGTACAGCGTATAACGTACAGCGTATAACGTATAACGTATAACGTACAACGTACAACGTGTAACGTATAACGTATAACGTATAACGTAGAACGTATAACGTACAACGTATAACGTACAGCGTATAACGTACAGCGGATAACGTATAATGTACAACGTATAACGTACAACGTACAACGTGTAACGTATAACGTATAACGTATAACTTATAACGTACAGCGTATAACGTATAACGTATAACGTATAACGTACAGCGTATAACGTATAACGTACAACGTATAATGTACAACGTATAACGTACAACGTACAACATATAACGTACAACGTATAACGTATAACGTACAACGTATAACGTACAACGTACAACGTGTAACGTATAACGTATAACGTATAACGTACAGCGTATAACGTACAGCGTATAACGTACAGCGTATAACGTACAACGTATAACGTATAACGTATAACGTATAACGTATAACGTATAACGTATAACGTATAACGTATAACGTATAACGTATAACGTATAACGTATAACGTATAACGTATAACGTATAACGTATAACGTATAACGTATAACGTATAACGTATAACGTATAACGTATAACGTATAACGTATAACGTATAACGTATAACGTATAACGTATAACGTATAACGTATAACGTATAACGTATAACGTATAACGTATAACGTATAACGTATAACGTATAACGTATAACGTATAACGTATAACGTATAACGTATAACGTATAACGTATAACGTATAACGTATAACGTATAACGTATAACGTATAACGTATAACGTATAACGTATAACGTATAACGTATAACGTATAATGTACAACGTATAACGTACAACGTACAACGTGTAACGTATAACGTATAACGTATAACGTACAGCGTATAACGTACAGCGTATAACGTACAGCGTATAACGTACAGCGTATAACGTATAACGTATAACGTATAACGTATAACGTATAACGTATATCGTGTAACGTATAACGTACAGCGTATAACGTACAGCGTATAACGTACAGCGTATAACGTATAACGTATAACGTGTAACGTATAACGTATAACGTACAGCGTATAACGTACAGCGTATAACGTATAAGGTATAACGTACAGCGTATAACGTACAACGTATAACGTATAACGTATAACGTACAGCGTATAACGTACAGCGTATAACGTATAACGTATAACATATAACGAATAACGTATAACGTATAACGTATAACGTATAACGTATAACGTATAACGTATAACGTACAACGTACAACGTGTAACGTATAACGTATAACGTATAACGTACAGCGTATAACGTACAGCGTATAACGTATAACGTATAACGTATAACGTATAACGTATAACGTATAACGTATAACGTATAACGTATAACGTATAACGTATAACGTATAACGTATAACGTATAACGTATAACGTATAACGTATAACGTATAACGTATAACGTATAACGTATAACGTATAACGTATAACGTATAACGTATAACGTATAACGTATAACGTATAACGTATAACGTATAACGTATAACGTATAACGTATAACGTATAACGTATAACGTATAACGTATAACGTATAACGTATAACGTATAATGTACAACGTATAACGTACAACGTACAACGTGTAACGTATAACGTATAACGTATAACGTACAGCGTATAACGTACAGCGTATAACGTACAGCGTATAACGTACAGCCTATAACGTATAACGTATAACGTATAACGTATAACGAATATCGTATAACGTATAACGTATAACGTATAACGTATAACGTATAACGTATAACGTATAACGTACAACGTATAACGTATACCGTATACCGTATAACGTATAACGTATAACGTATAACGTATAACGTATAACGTATAACGTATAACGTATAACGTATAACGTATAACGTATAACGTATAACGTATAACGTATAACGTATAACGTATAACGTATAACGTATAACGTATAACGTATAACGTACATCGTACAACGTGTAACGTATAACATATAACGTACAACATATAACGTACAACGTATAACGTATAACGTATAACGTATAACGTATAACGTATAACGTATAACGTATAACGTATAACGTATAACGTACAGCGTATAACGTATAACATACAACGTATAACGTACAACGTATAACGTATAACGTATAACGTACATCGTACAACGTGTAACGTATAACATATAACGTACAACATATAACATACAACGTATAACGTATAACGTATATCGTATAACGTATAACGTATAACGTATAACGTATAACGTACAGCGTATAACGTATAACATACAACGTATAACGTACAACGTATAACGTATAACGTACAACGTATAACGTATAACGTATAACGTATAACGTATAACGTATAACGTATAACGTATAACGTATAACGTATAACGTATAACGTATAACGTATAACGTATAACGTATAACGTATAACGTATAACGTATAACGTATAACGTATAACGTATAACGTATAACGTATAACGTATAACGTATAACGTATAACGTATAACGTATAACGTATAACGTATAACGTATAACGTATAACGTATAACGTATAACGTATAACGTATAACGTATAACGTATAACGTATAACGTATAACGTATAACGTATAACGTATAACGTATAACGTATAACGTATAACGTATAACGTATAACGTTTAACGTACAGCGTATAACGTATAACGTACAACGTATAATGTACAACGTATAAGGTACAACGTATAACGTATATCGTATAACGTATAACGTATAACGTATAACGTATAACGTATAACATATAACGTATAACGTATAACGTACAGCGTATAACGTATAACGTACAACGTATAACGTACAACGTACAACGTGTAACGTACAGCGTATAACGTATAACGTACAACGTATAACGTACAACGTATAACGTACAACGTACAACGTATAACGTACAACGTATAACGTACAACGTACAACGTGTAACGTATAACGTATAACGTATAACTTATAACGTACAGCGTATAACGTACAGCGTATAACGTATAACGTATAACGTACAACGTACAACGTGTAACGTATAACGTATAACGTATAACGTAGAACGTATAACGTACAACGTATAACGTACAGCGTATAACGTACAGCGGATAACGTATAATGTACAACGTATAACGTACAACGTACAACGTGTAACGTATAACGTATAACGTATAACTTATAACGTACAGCGTATAACGTATAACGTATAACGTATAACGTACAGCGTATAACGTATAACGTACAACGTATAATGTACAACGTATAACGTACAACGTACAACATATAACGTACAACGTATAACGTATAACGTACAACGTATAACGTACAACGTACAACGTGTAACGTATAACGTATAACGTATAACGTACAGCGTATAACGTACAGCGTATATCGAACAGCGTATAACGTACAACGTATAAGGTATAACGTATAACGTATAACGTATAACGTATAACGTATAACGTATAACGTATAACGTATAACGTATAACGTATAACGTATAACGTATAACGTATAACGTATAACGTATAACGTATAACGTATAACGTATAACGTATAACGTATAACGTATAACGTATAACGTATAACGTATAACGTATAACGTATAACGTATAACGTATAACGTATAACGTATAACGTATAACGTATAACGTATAACGTATAACGTATAACGTATAACGTATAACGTATAACGTATAACGTATAACGTATAACGTATAACGTATAACGTATAACGTATAACGTATAACGTATAACGTATAACGTATAACGTATAACGTATAACGTATAACGTATAACGTATAACGTATAACGTATAACGTATAACGTATAACGTATAACGTATAACGTATAACGTATAACGTATAACGTATAACGTATAACGTATAACGTATAACGTATAACGTATAACGTATAACGTATAACGTATAACGTATAACGTATAACGTATAACGTATAACGTATAACGTATAACGTATAACGTATAACGTATAACGTATAACGTATAACGTATAACGTATAACGTATAACGTATAACGTATAACGTATAACGTATAACGTATAACGTATAACGTATAACGTATAACGTATAACGTATAACGTATAACGTATAACGTATAACGTATAACGTATAACGTATAACGTATAACGTATAACGTATAACGTATAACGTATAACGTATAACGTATAACGTATAACGTATAACGTATAACGTATAACGTATAACGTATAACGTATAACGTATAACGTATAACGTATAACGTATAACGTATAACGTATAACGTATAACGTATAACGTATAACGTATAACGTATAACGTATAACGTATAACGTATAACGTATAACGTATAACGTATAACGTATAACGTATAACGTATAACGTATAACGTATAACGTATAACGTATAACGTATAACGTATAACGTATAACGTATAACGTATAACGTATAACGTATAACGTATAACGTATAACGTATAACGTATAACGTATAACGTATAACGTATAACGTATAACGTATAACGTATAACGTATAACGTATAACGTATAACGTATAACGTATAACGTATAACGTATAACGTATAACGTATAACGTATAACGTATAACGTATAACGTATAACGTATAACGTATAACGTATAACGTATAACGTATAACGTATAACGTATAACGTATAACGTATAACGTATAACGTATAACGTATAACGTATAACGTATAACGTATAACGTATAACGTATAACGTATAACGTATAACGTACAGCGTATAACGTATAACGTACAACGTATAATGTACAACGTATAACGTACAACGTATAACGTACAACGTACAACGTGTAACGTATAACGTATAACGTATAACTTATAACATACGGCGTATAGCGTACAGCGTATAACGTACAGCGTATAACGTATAACGTATAACGTGTAACGTATAACGTATAACGTACAGCGTATAACGTACAGCGTATAACGTATAAGGTATAACGTACAGCGTATAACGTACAACGTATAACGTATAACGTATAACGTACAGCGTATAACGTACAGCGTATAACGTATAACGTATAACATATAACGAATAACGTATAACGTATAACGTATAACGTATAACGTATAACGTACAACGTACAACGTGTAACGTATAACGTATAACGTATAACGTACAGCGTATAACGTACAGCGTATAACGTACAGCGTATAACGTACAACGTATAACGTATAACGTATAACGTATAACGTATAACGTATAACGTATAACGTATAACGTATAACGTATAACGTATAACGTATAACGTATAACGTATAACGTATAACGTATAACGTATAACGTATAACGTATAACGTATAACGTATAACGTATAACGTATAACGTATAACGTATAACGTATAACGTATAACGTATAACGTATAACGTATAACGTATAACGTATAACGTATAACGTATAACGTATAACGTATAACGTATAACGTATAACGTATAACGTATAACGTATAACGTATAACGTATAACGTATAACGTATAACGTATAACGTATAACGTATAACGTATAACGTATAACGTATAACGTATAACGTATAACGTATAACGTATAACGTATAACGTATAACGTATAACGTATAATGTACAACGTATAACGTACAACGTACAACGTGTAACGTATAACGTATAACGTATAACGTACAGCGTATAACGTACAGCGTATAACGTACAGCGTATAACGTACAGCGTATAACGTATAACGTATAACGTATAACGTATAACGTATAACGTATATCGTGTAACGTATAACGTACAGCGTATAACGTACAGCGTATAACGTACAGCGTATAACGTATAACGTATAACGTGTAACGTATAACGTATAACGTACAGCGTATAACGTACAGCGTATAACGTATAAGGTATAACGTACAGCGTATAACGTACAACGTATAACGTATAACGTATAACGTACAGCGTATAACGTACAGCGTATAACGTATAACGTATAACATATAACGAATAACGTATAACGTATAACGTATAACGTATAACGTATAACGTATAACGTATAACGTACAACGTACAACGTGTAACGTATAACGTATAACGTATAACGTACAGCGTATAACGTACAGCGTATAACGTACAACGTATAACGTATAACGTATAACGTATAACGTATAACGTATAACGTATAACGTATAACGTATAACGTATAACGTATAACGTATAACGTATAACGTATAACGTATAACGTATAACGTATAACGTATAACGTATAACGTATAACGTATAACGTATAACGTATAACGTATAACGTATAACGTATAACGTATAACGTATAACGTATAACGTATAACGTATAACGTATAACGTATAACGTATAACGTATAATGTACAACGTATAACGTACAACGTACAACGTGTAACGTATAACGTATAACGTATAACGTACAGCGTATAACGTACAGCGTATAACGTACAGCGTATAACGTACAGCCTATAACGTATAACGTATAACGTATAACGTATAACGAATATCGTATAACGTATAACGTATAACGTATAACGTATAACGTATAACGTATAACGTATAACGTACAACGTATAACGTATACCGTATACCGTATAACGTATAACGTATAACGTATAACGTATAACGTATAACGTATAACGTATAACGTATAACGTATAACGTATAACGTATAACGTATAACGTATAACGTATAACGTATAACGTATAACGTATAACGTATAACGTACATCGTACAACGTGTAACGTATAACATATAACGTACAACATATAACGTACAACGTATAACGTATAACGTATAACGTATAACGTATAACGTATAACGTATAACGTATAACGTATAACGTATAACGTATAACGTACAGCGTATAACGTATAACATACAACGTATAACGTACAACGTATAACGTATAACGTATAACGTACATCGTACAACGTGTAACGTATAACATATAACGTACAACATATAACATACAACGTATAACGTATAACGTATATCGTATAACGTATAACGTATAACGTATAACGTATAACGTACAGCGTATAACGTATAACATACAACGTATAACGTACAACGTATAACGTATAACGTACAACGTATAACGTATAACGTATAACGTATAACGTATAACGTATAACGTATAACGTATAACGTATAACGTATAACGTATAACGTACATCGTACAACGTGTAACGTATAACATATAACGTACAACATATAACGTACAACGTATAACGTATAACGTACAACGTATAACGTACAACGTACAACGTGTAACGTATAACGTATAACGTATAACGTACAGCGTATAACGTACAGCGTATATCGTACAGCGTATAACGTACAACGTATAAGGTATAACGTATAACGTATAACGTATAACGTATAACGTATAACGTATAACGTATAACGTATAACGTATAACGTATAACGTATAACGTATAACGTACAGCGTATAACGTATAACATACAACGTATAACGTACAACGTATAACGTATAACGTATTACGTACATCGTACAACGTGTAACGTATAACATATAACGTACAACATATAACATACAACGTATAACGTATAACGTATATCGTATAACGTATAACGTATAACGTATAACGTATAACGTATAACGTACAGCTTATAACGTATAACATACAACGTATAACGTACAACGTATAACGTATAACGTACAACGTATAACGTATAACGTATAACGTATAACGTATAACGTATAACGTATAACGTATAACGTATAACGTATAACGTACATCGTACAACGTGTAACGTATAACATATAACGGTAACATATAACGTACAACGTATAACGTATAACGTACAACGTATAACGTACAACGTACAACGTGTAACGTATAACGTATAACGTATAACGTACAGCGTATAACATACATCGTATATCGTACAGCGTATAACGTACAACGTATAAGGTATAACGTATAACGTATAACGTATAACGTATAACGTATAACGTATAACGTATAACGTATAACGTACAACGTATAATGTACAACGTATAACGTACAACGTACAACGTGTAACGTGTAACGTATAACGTATAACTTATAACGTACAGCGTATAACGTACAGCGTATAACGTATAACGTATAACGTACAACGTACAACGTGTAACGTATAACGTATAACGTATAACGTAGAACGTATAACGTACAACGTATAACGTACAGCGTATAACGTACAGCGGATAACGTATAATGTACAACGTATAACGTACAACGTACAACGTGTAACGTATAACGTATAACGTATAACTTATAACGTACAGCGTATAACGTATAACGTATAACGTATAACGTACAGCGTATAACGTATAACGTACAACGTATAATGTACAACGTATAACGTACAACGTACAACGTGTAACGTATAACGTATAACGTATAACTTATAACGTACAGCGTATAACGTATAACGTATAACGTATAACGTACAACGTAGAACGTACAGCGTATAACGTACAGCGTATAACGTACAGCGTATAACGTATAACGTATAACGTATAACGTATAACGTATAACGTATAACGTATAACGTATAACGTATAACGTATAACGTATAACGTATAACGTATAACGTATAACGTATAACGTATAACGTATAACGTATAACGTATAACGTACAACGTATAACGTATAACGTATAACGTATAACGTATAACGTATAACGTATAACGTATAACGTATAACGTATAACGTATAACGTATAACGTATAACGTATAACGTATAACGTATAACGTATAACGTATAACGTATAACGTATAACCTATAACGTATAACGTATAACGTATAACGTATAACGTATAACGTATAACGTACAACGTACAACGTATAACGTATAACGTATAACGTATAACGTATAACGTATAACGTACAGCTTATAACGTATAACATACAACGTATAACGTACAACGTATAACGTATAACGTACAACGTATAACGTATAACGTATAACGTATAACGTATAACGTATAACGTATAACGTATAACGTATAACGTACATCGTACAACGTGTAACGTATAACATATAACGTACAACATATAACGTACAACGTATAACGTATAACGTACAACGTATAACGTACAACGTACAACGTGTAACGTATAACGTATAACGTATAACGTACAGCGTATAACGTACAGCGTATATCGTACAGCGTATAACGTACAACGTATAAGGTATAACGTATAACGTATAACGTATAACGTATAACGTATAACGTATAACGTACATCGTACAACGTGTAACGTATAACATATAACGTACAACATATAACGTACAACGTATAACGTATAACGTACAACGTATAACGTATAACGTATAACGTATAACGTATAACGTATAACGTATAACGTATAACGTATAACGTATAACGTATAACGTACAGCGTATAACGTATAACATACAACGTATAACGTACAACGTATAACGTATAACGTATAACGTACATCGTACAACGTGTAACGTATAACATATAACGTACAACATATAACATACAACGTATAACGTATAACGTATATCGTATAACGTATAACGTATAACGTATAACGTACAGCGTATAACGTATAACATACAACGTATAACGTACAACGTATAACGTATAACGTACAACGTATAACGTATAACGTATAACGTATAACGTATAACGTATAACGTATAACGTATAACGTATAACGTATAACGTATAACGTATAACGTATAACGTATAACGTACATCGTACAACGTGTAACGTATAACATATAACGTACAACATATAACGTACAACGTATAACGTATAACGTACAACGTATAACGTACAACGTACAACGTGTAACGTATAACGTATAACGTATAACGTACAGCGTATAACGTACAGCGTATATCGTACAGCGTATAACGTACAACGTATAAGGTATAACGTATAACGTATAACGTATAACGTATAACGTATAACGTATAACGTATAACGTATAACGTATAACGTATAACGTATAACGTATAACGTATAACGTACAGCGTATAACGTATAACGTACAACGTATAACGTACAACGTATAACGTATAACGTATTACGTACATCGTACAACGTGTAACGTGTAACATATAACGTACAACATATAACATACAACGTATAACGTATAACGTATATCGTATAACGTATAACGTATAACGTATAACGTATAACGTATAACGTACAGCTTATAACGTATAACATACAACGTATAACGTACAACGTATAACGTATAACGTACAACGTATAACGTATAACGTATAACGTATAACGTATAACGTATAACGTATAACGTATAACGTATAACGTATAACGTACATCGTACAACGTGTAACGTATAACATATAACGTACAACATATAACGTACAACGTATAACGTATAACGTACAACGTATAACGTACAACGTACAACGTGTAACGTATAACGTATAACGTATAACGTACAGCGTATAACATACATCGTATATCGTACAGCGTATAACGTACAACGTATAAGGTATAACGTATAACGTATAACGTATAACGTATAACGTATAACGTATAACGTATAACGTACAACGTATAATGTACAACGTATAACGTACAACGTACAACGTGTAACGTGTAACGTATAACGTATAACTTATAACGTACAGCGTATAACGTACAGCGTATAACGTATAACGTATAACGTACAACGTACAACGTGTAACGTATAACGTATAACGTATAACGTAGAACGTATAACGTACAGCGTATAACGTACAGCGTATAACGTACAGCGTATAACGTATAACGTATAACGTATAACGTATAACGTATAACGTATAACGTATAACGTATAACGTATAACGTATAACGTATAACGTATAACGTATAACGTATAACGTATAACGTATAACGTATAACGTATAACGTATAACGTATAACGTATAACGTATAACGTATAACGTATAACGTATAACGTATAACGTATAACGTATAACGTATAACGTATAACGTATAACGTATAACGTATAACGTATAACGTATAACGTATAACGTATAACGTATAACGTATAACGTATAACGTATAACGTATAACGTATAACGTTTAACGTACAGCGTATAACGTATAACGTATAACGTATAACGTATAACGTATAACGTATAACGTATAACGTATAACGTATAACGTATAACGTATAACGTATAACGTATAACGTATAACGTATAACGTATAATGTATAACGTTTAACGTACAGCGTATAACGTATAACGTACAACGTATAATGTACAACGTATAACGTACAACGTATAACGTATATCGTACAACGTATAACGTATAACGTATAACGTATAACGTATAACGTATAACGTATAACGTATAACGTATAACGTATAACGTATAACGTATAACGTATAACGTATAACGTTTAACGTACAGCGTATAACGTATAACGTACAACGTATAATGTACAACGTATAACGTACAACGTATAACGTATATCGTACAACGTATAACGTATAACGTATAACGTATAACGTATAAGGTATAACGTATAACGTATAACGTATAACGTATAACGTATAACGTATAACGTATAACGTATAACGTATAACGTATAACGTATAACGTATAACGTATAACGTATAACGTACAGCGTATAACGTATAACATACAACGTATAACGTACAACGTATAACGTATAACGTATTACGTACATCGTACAACGTGTAACGTGTAACATATAACGTACAACATATAACATACAACGTATAACGTATAACGTATATCGTATAACGTATAACGTATAACGTATAACGTATAACGTATAACGTACAGCTTATAACGTATAACATACAACGTATAACGTACAACGTATAACGTATAACGTACAACGTATAACGTATAACGTATAACGTATAACGTATAACGTATAACGTATAACGTATAACGTACATCGTACAACGTGTAACGTATAACATATAACGTACAACATATAACGTACAACGTATAACGTATAACGTACAACGTATAACGTACAACGTACAACGTGTAACGTATAACGTATAACGTATATCGTACAGCGTATAACATACATCGTATATCGTACAGCGTATAACGTACAACGTATAAGGTATAACGTATAACGTATAACGTATAACGTATAACGTATAACGTATAACGTATAACGTACAACGTATAATGTACAACGTATAACGTACAACGTACAACGTGTAACGTGTAACGTATAACGTATAACTTATAACGTACAGCGTATAACGTACAGCGTATAACGTATAACGTATAACGTACAACGTACAACGTGTAACGTATAACGTATAACGTATAACGTAGAACGTATAACGTACAGCGTATAACGTACAGCGTATAACGTACAGCGGATAACGTATAATGTACAACGTATAACGTACAACGTACAACGTGTAACGTATAACGTATAACGTATAACTTATAACGTACAGCGTATAACGTATAACGTATAACGTATAACGTACAGCGTATAACGTATAACGTACAACGTATAATGTACAACGTATAACGTACAACGTACAACGTGTAACGTATAACGTATAACGTATAACTTATAACGTACAGCGTATAACGTATAACGTATAACGTATAACGTACAACGTAGAACGTACAGCGTATAACGTACAGCGTATAACGTACAGCGTATAACGTATAACGTATAACGTATAACGTATAACGTATAACGTATAACGTATAACGTATAACGTATAACGTATAACGTATAACGTATAACGTATAACGTATAACGTATAACGTATAACGTATAACGTATAACGTATAACGTATAACGTATAACGTATAACGTATAACGTATAACGTATAACGTATAACGTATAACGTATAACGTATAACGTATAACGTATAACGTATAACGTATAACGTATAACGTATAACGTATAACGTATAACGTATAACGTATAACGTATAACGTATAACGTATAACGTATAACGTATAACGTATAACGTATAACGTATAACGTATAACGTATAACGTATAACGTATAACGTATAACGTATAACGTATAACGTATAACGTATAACGTATAACGTATAACGTATAACGTATAACGTATAACGTATAACGTATAACGTATAACGTATAACGTATAACGTATAACGTATAACGTATAACGTATAACGTATAACGTATAACGTATAACGTATAACGTATAACGTATAACGTATAACGTATAACGTATAACGTATAACGTATAACGTATAACGTATAACGTATAACGTATAACGTATAACGTATAACGTATAACGTATAACGTATAACGTATAACGTATAACGTATAACGTATAACGTATAACGTATAACGTATAACGTATAACGTATAACGTATAACGTATAACGTATAACGTATAACGTATAACGTATAACGTATAACGTATAACGTATAACGTATAACGTATAACGTATAACGTATAACGTATAACGTATAACGTATAACGTATAACGTATAACGTATAACGTATAACGTATAACGTATAACGTATAACGTATAACGTATAACGTATAACGTATAACGTATAACGTATAACGTATAACGTATAACGTTTAACGTACAGCGTATAACGTATAACGTACAACGTATAATGTACAACGTATAACGTACAACGTATAACGTATATCGTACAACGTATAACGTATAACGTATAACGTATAACGTATAACGTATAACGTATAACATATAACGTATAACGTATAACGTACAGCGTATAACGTATAACGTACAACGTATAACGTACAACGTACAACGTGTAACGTACAGCGTATAACGTATAACGTACAACGTATAATGTACAACGTATAACGTACAACGTACAACGTGTAACATATAACGTACAACATATAACATACAACGTATAACGTATAACGTATATCGTATAACGTATAACGTATAACGTATAACGTATAACGTATAACGTACAGCTTATAACGTATAACATACAACGTATAACGTACAACGTATAACGTATAACGTACAACGTATAACGTATAACGTATAACGTATAACGTATAACGTATAACGTATAACGTATAACGTACATCGTACAACGTGTAACGTATAACATATAACGTACAACATATAACGTACAACGTATAACGTATAACGTACAACGTATAACGTACAACGTACAACGTGTAACGTATAACGTATAACGTATAACGTACAGCGTATATCGTACAGCGTATAACGTACAACGTATAAGGTATAACGTATAACGTATAACGTATAACGTATAACGTATAACGTATAACGTATAACGTACAACGTATAATGTACAACGTATAACGTACAACGTACAACGTGTAACGTGTAACGTATAACGTATAACTTATAACGTACAGCGTATAACGTACAGCGTATAACGTATAACGTATAACGTACAACGTACAACGTGTAACGTATAACGTATAACGTATAACGTAGAACGTATAACGTACAGCGTATAACGTACAGCGTATAACGTACAGCGGATAACGTATAATGTACAACGTATAACGTACAACGTACAACGTGTAACGTATAACGTATAACGTATAACTTATAACGTACAGCGTATAACGTATAACGTATAACGTATAACGTACAGCGTATAACGTATAACGTACAACGTATAATGTACAACGTATAACGTACAACGTACAACGTGTAACGTATAACGTATAACGTATAACTTATAACGTACAGCGTATAACGTATAACGTATAACGTATAACGTACAACGTAGAACGTACAGCGTATAACGTACAGCGTATAACGTACAGCGTATAACGTATAACGTATAACGTATAACGTATAACGTATAACGTATAACGTATAACGTATAACGTATAACGTATAACGTATAACGTATAACGTATAACGTATAACGTATAACGTATAACGTATAACGTATAACGTATAACGTATAACGTATAACGTATAACGTATAACGTATAACGTATAACGTATAACGTATAACGTATAACGTATAACGTATAACGTATAACGTATAACGTATAACGTATAACGTATAACGTATAACGTATAACGTATAACGTATAACGTATAACGTATAACGTATAACGTATAACGTATAACGTATAACGTATAACGTATAACGTATAACGTATAACGTATAACGTATAACGTATAACGTATAACGTATAACGTATAACGTATAACGTATAACGTATAACGTATAACGTATAACGTATAACGTATAACGTATAACGTATAACGTATAACGTATAACGTATAACGTATAACGTATAACGTATAACGTATAACGTATAACGTATAACGTATAACGTATAACGTATAACGTATAACGTATAACGTATAACGTATAACGTATAACGTATAACGTATAACGTATAACGTATAACGTATAACGTATAACGTATAACGTATAACGTATAACGTATAACGTATAACGTATAACGTATAACGTATAACGTATAACGTATAACGTATAACGTATAACGTATAACGTATAACGTATAACGTATAACGTATAACGTATAACGTATAACGTATAACGTATAACGTATAACGTATAACGTATAACGTATAACGTATAACGTATAACGTATAACGTATAACGTATAACGTTTAACGTACAGCGTATAACGTATAACGTACAACGTATAATGTACAACGTATAACGTACAACGTATAACGTATATCGTACAACGTATAACGTATAACGTATAACGTATAACGTATAACGTATAACGTATAACATATAACGTATAACGTATAACGTACAGCGTATAACGTATAACGTACAACGTATAACGTACAACGTACAACGTGTAACGTACAGCGTATAACGTATAACGTACAACGTATAATGTACAACGTATAACGTACAACGTACAACGTGTAACATATAACGTACAACATATAACATACAACGTATAACGTATAACGTATATCGTATAACGTATAACGTATAACGTATAACGTATAACGTATAACGTACAGCTTATAACGTATAACATACAACGTATAACGTACAACGTATAACGTATAACGTACAACGTATAACGTATAACGTATAACGTATAACGTATAACGTATAACGTATAACGTATAACGTACATCGTACAACGTGTAACGTATAACATATAACGTACAACATATAACGTACAACGTATAACGTATAACGTACAACGTATAACGTACAACGTACAACGTGTAACGTATAACGTATAACGTATAACGTACAGCGTATAACATACATCGTATATCGTACAGCGTATAACGTACAACGTATAAGGTATAACGTATAACGTATAACGTATAACGTATAACGTATAACGTATAACGTATAACGTACAACGTATAATGTACAACGTATAACGTACAACGTACAACGTGTAACGTGTAACGTATAACGTATAACTTATAACGTACAGCGTATAACGTACAGCGTATAACGTATAACGTATAACGTACAACGTACAACGTGTAACGTATAACGTATAACGTATAACGTAGAACGTATAACGTACAGCGTATAACGTACAGCGTATAACGTACAGCGGATAACGTATAATGTACAACGTATAACGTACAACGTACAACGTGTAACGTATAACGTATAACGTATAACTTATAACGTACAGCGTATAACGTATAACGTATAACGTATAACGTACAGCGTATAACGTATAACGTACAACGTATAATGTACAACGTATAACGTACAACGTACAACGTGTAACGTATAACGTATAACGTATAACTTATAACGTACAGCGTATAACGTATAACGTATAACGTATAACGTACAACGTAGGACGTACAGCGTATAACGTACAGCGTATAACGTACAGCGTATAACGTATAACGTATAACGTATAACGTATAACGTATAACGTATAACGTATAACGTATAACGTATAACGTATAACGTATAACGTATAACGTATAACGTATAACGTATAACGTATAACGTATAACGTATAACGTATAACGTATAACGTATAACGTATAACGTATAACGTATAACGTATAACGTATAACGTATAACGTATAACGTATAACGTATAACGTATAACGTATAACGTATAACGTATAACGTATAACGTATAACGTATAACGTATAACGTATAACGTATAACGTATAACGTATAACGTATAACGTATAACGTATAACGTATAACGTATAACGTATAACGTATAACGTATAACGTATAACGTATAACGTATAACGTATAACGTATAACGTATAACGTATAACGTATAACGTATAACGTATAACGTATAACGTATAACGTATAACGTATAACGTATAACGTATAACGTATAACGTATAACGTATAACGTATAACGTATAACGTATAACGTATAACGTATAACGTATAACGTATAACGTATAACGTATAACGTATAACGTATAACGTATAACGTATAACGTATAACGTATAACGTATAACGTATAACGTATAACGTATAACGTATAACGTATAACGTATAACGTATAACGTATAACGTATAACGTATAACGTATAACGTATAACGTATAACGTATAACGTATAACGTATAACGTATAACGTATAACGTATAACGTATAACGTATAACGTATAACGTATAACGTATAACGTATAACGTATAACGTATAACGTATAACGTATAACGTATAACGTATAACGTATAACGTATAACGTATAACGTATAACGTATAACGTATAACGTATAACGTATAACGTATAACGTATAACGTATAACGTATAACGTATAACGTATAACGTATAACGTATAACGTATAACGTATAACGTATAACGTATAACGTATAACGTATAACGTATAACGTACAGCGTATAACGTATAACGTACAACGTATAATGTACAACGTATAACGTACAACGTATAACGTATATCGTACAACGTATAACGTATAACGTATAACGTATAACGTATAACGTATAACGTATAACATATAACGTATAACGTATAACGTACAGCGTATAACGTATAACGTACAACGTATAACGTACAACGTACAACGTGTAACGTACAGCGTATAACGTATAACGTACAACGTATAATGTACAACGTATAACGTACAACGTACAACGTGTAACGTATAACGTATAACGTATAACGTATAACTTATAACGTACAGCGTATAACGTACAGCGTATAACGTATAACGTATAACGTATAACGTACAACGTACAACGTGTAACGTATAACGTATAACGTATAACGTACAGCGTATAACGTACAGCGTATAACGTACAGCGTATAACGTACAACGTATAACGTATAACGTATAACGTATAACGTATAACGTATAACGTATAACGTATAACGTATAACGTATAACGTATAACGTATAACGTATAACGTATGACGTACAACATATAATGTACAACGTATAACGTACAACGTATAACGTACAACGTACAACGTGTAACGTATAACGTATAACGTATAACTTATAACATACAGCGTATAGCGTACAGCGTATAACGTACAGCGTATAACGTATAACGTATAACGTGTAACGTATAACGTATAACGTACAGCGTATAACGTACAGCGTATAACGTATAAGGTATAACGTACAGCGTATAACGTACAGCGTATAACGTATAACGTATAACGTATAACGTATAACGTATAACGTATAACGTATAACGTATAACGTATAACGTATAACGTATAACGTATAACGTATAACGTATAACGTATAACGTATAACGTATAACGTATAACGTATAACGTATAACGTACAACGTATAACGTATAACGTATAACGTATAACGTATAACGTATAACGTATAACGTATAACCTATAACGTATAACGTATAACGTATAACGTATAACGTATAACGTATAACGTACAACGTACAACGTATAACGTGTAACGTATAACGTATAACTTATAACGTACAGCGTATAACGTACAGCGTATAACGTATAACGTATAACGTACAACGTACAACGTGTAACGTATAACGTATAACGTATAACGTAGAACGTATAACGTACAGCGTATAACGTACAGCGTATAACGTACAGCGGATAACGTATAATGTACAACGTATAACGTACAACGTACAACGTGTAACGTATAACGTATAACGTATAACTTATAACGTACAGCGTATAACGTATAACGTATAACGTATAACGTACAGCGTATAACGTATAACGTACAACGTATAATGTACAACGTATAACGTACAACGTACAACGTGTAACGTATAACGTATAACGTATAACTTATAACGTACAGCGTATAACGTATAACGTATAACGTATAACGTACAACGTAGAACGTACAGCGTATAACGTACAGCGTATAACGTACAGCGTATAACGTATAACGTATAACGTATAACGTATAACGTATAACGTATAACGTATAACGTATAACGTATAACGTATAACGTATAACGTATAACGTATAACGTATAACGTATAACGTATAACGTATAACGTATAACGTATAACGTATAACGTATAACGTATAACGTATAACGTATAACGTATAACGTATAACGTATAACGTATAACGTATAACGTATAACGTATAACGTATAACGTATAACGTATAACGTATAACGTATAACGTATAACGTATAACGTATAACGTATAACGTATAACGTATAACGTATAACGTATAACGTATAACGTATAACGTATAACGTATAACGTATAACGTATAACGTATAACGTATAACGTATAACGTATAACGTATAACGTATAACGTATAACGTATAACGTATAACGTATAACGTATAACGTATAACGTATAACGTATAACGTATAACGTATAACGTATAACGTATAACGTATAACGTATAACGTATAACGTATAACGTATAACGTATAACGTATAACGTATAACGTATAACGTATAACGTATAACGTATAACGTATAACGTATAACGTATAACGTATAACGTATAACGTATAACGTATAACGTATAACGTATAACGTATAACGTATAACGTATAACGTATAACGTATAACGTATAACGTATAACGTATAACGTATAACGTATAACGTATAACGTATAACGTATAACGTATAACGTATAACGTATAACGTATAACGTATAACGTATAACGTATAACGTATAACGTATAACGTATAACGTATAACGTATAACGTATAACGTATAACGTATAACGTATAACGTATAACGTATAACGTATAACGTATAACGTATAACGTATAACGTATAACGTATAACGTATAACGTATAACGTATAACGTATAACGTATAACGTATAACGTATAACGTATAACGTATAACGTATAACGTATAACGTACAGCGTATAACGTATAACGTACAACGTATAATGTACAACGTATAACGTACAACGTATAACGTATATCGTACAACGTATAACGTATAACGTATAACGTATAACGTATAACGTATAACGTATAACATATAACGTATAACGTATAACGTACAGCGTATAACGTATAACGTACAACGTATAACGTACAACGTACAACGTGTAACGTACAGCGTATAACGTATAACGTACAACGTATAATGTACAACGTATAACGTACAACGTACAACGTGTAACGTATAACGTATAACGTATAACGTATAACTTATAACGTACAGCGTATAACGTACAGCGTATAACGTATAACGTATAACGTATAACGTACAACGTACAACGTGTAACGTATAACGTATAACGTATAACGTACAGCGTATAACGTACAGCGTATAACGTACAGCGTATAACGTACAACGTATAACGTATAACGTATAACGTATAACGTATAACGTATAACGTATAACGTATAACGTATAACGTATAACGTATAACGTATAACGTATAACGTATGACGTACAACATATAATGTACAACGTATAACGTACAACGTATAACGTACAACGTACAACGTGTAACGTATAACGTATAACGTATAACTTATAACATACAGCGTATAGCGTACAGCGTATAACGTACAGCGTATAACGTATAACGTATAACGTGTAACGTATAACGTATAACGTACAGCGTATAACGTACAGCGTATAACGTATAAGGTATAACGTACAGCGTATAACGTACAGCGTATAACGTATAACGTATAACGTATAACGTATAACGTATAACGTATAACGTATAACGTATAACGTATAACGTATAACGTATAACGTATAACGTATAACGTATAACGTATAACGTATAACGTATAACGTATAACGTATAACGTACAACGTATAACGTATAACGTATAACGTATAACGTATAACGTATAACGTATAACGTATAACGTATAACGTATAACGTATAACGTATAACGTATAACGTATAACGTATAACGTATAACGTATAACGTATAACCTATAACGTATAACGTATAACGTATAACGTATAACGTATAACGTATAACGTACAACGTACAACGTATAACGTATAACGTATAACGTATAACGTATAACGTATAACGTATAACGTACAGCTTATAACGTATAACATACAACGTATAACGTACAACGTATAACGTATAACGTACAACGTATAACGTATAACGTATAACGTATAACGTATAACGTATAACGTATAACGTATAACGTATAACGTATAACGTACATCGTACAACGTGTAACGTATAACATATAACGTACAACATATAACGTACAACGTATAACGTATAACGTACAACGTATAACGTACAACGTACAACGTGTAACGTATAACGTATAACGTATAACGTACAGCGTATAACGTACAGCGTATATCGTACAGCGTATAACGTACAACGTATAAGGTATAACGTATAACGTATAACGTATAACGTATAACGTATAACGTATAACGTACATCGTACAACGTGTAACGTATAACATATAACGTACAACATATAACGTACAACGTATAACGTATAACGTACAACGTATAACGTATAACGTATAACGTATAACGTATAACGTATAACGTATAACGTATAACGTATAACGTATAACGTATAACGTACAGCGTATAACGTATAACATACAACGTATAACGTACAACGTATAACGTATAACGTATAACGTACATCGTACAACGTGTAACGTATAACATATAACGTACAACATATAACATACAACGTATAACGTATAACGTATATCGTATAACGTATAACGTATAACGTATAACGTACAGCGTATAACGTATAACATACAACGTATAACGTACAACGTATAACGTATAACGTACAACGTATAACGTATAACGTATAACGTATAACGTATAACGTATAACGTATAACGTATAACGTATAACGTATAACGTATAACGTATAACGTATAACGTATAACGTATAACGTACATCGTACAACGTGTAACGTATAACATATAACGTACAACATATAACGTACAACGTATAACGTATAACGTACAACGTATAACGTACAACGTACAACGTGTAACGTATAACGTATAACGTATAACGTACAGCGTATAACGTACAGCGTATATCGTACAGCGTATAACGTACAACGTATAAGGTATAACGTATAACGTATAACGTATAACGTATAACGTATAACGTATAACGTATAACGTATAACGTATAACGTATAACGTATAACGTATAACGTATAACGTACAGCGTATAACGTATAACATACAACGTATAACGTACAACGTATAACGTATAACGTATTACGTACATCGTACAACGTGTAACGTGTAACATATAACGTACAACATATAACATACAACGTATAACGTATAACGTATATCGTATAACGTATAACGTATAACGTATAACGTATAACGTATAACGTACATCTTATAACGTATAACATACAACGTATAACGTACAACGTATAACGTATAACGTACAACGTATAACGTATAACGTATAACGTATAACGTATAACGTATAACGTATAACGTATAACGTATAACGTATAACGTACATCGTACAACGTGTAACGTATAACATATAACGTACAACATATAACGTACAACGTATAACGTATAACGTACAACGTATAACGTACAACGTACAACGTGTAACGTATAACGTATAACGTATAACGTACAGCGTATAACATACATCGTATATCGTACAGCGTATAACGTACAACGTATAAGGTATAACGTATAACGTATAACGTATAACGTATAACGTATAACGTATAACGTATAACGTACAACGTATAATGTACAACGTATAACGTACAACGTACAACGTGTAACGTGTAACGTATAACGTATAACTTATAACGTACAGCGTATAACGTACAGCGTATAACGTATAACGTATAACGTACAACGTACAACGTGTAACGTATAACGTATAACGTATAACGTAGAACGTATAACGTACAGCGTATAACGTACAGCGTATAACGTACAGCGTATAACGTATAACGTATAACGTATAACGTATAACGTATAACGTATAACGTATAACGTATAACGTATAACGTATAACGTATAACGTATAACGTATAACGTATAACGTATAACGTATAACGTATAACGTATAACGTATAACGTATAACGTATAACGTATAACGTATAACGTATAACGTATAACGTATAACGTATAACGTATAACGTATAACGTATAACGTATAACGTATAACGTATAACGTATAACGTATAACGTTTAACGTACAGCGTATAACGTATAACGTATAACGTATAACGTATAACGTATAACGTATAACGTATAACGTATAACGTATAACGTCTAACGTATAACGTATAACGTATAACGTATAACGTATAACGTATAACGTTTAACGTACAGCGTATAACGTATAACGTACAACGTATAATGTACAACGTATAACGTACAACGTACAACGTATATCGTACAACGTATAACGTATAACGTATAACGTATAACGTATAACGTATAACGTATAACGTATAACGTATAACGTATAACGTATAACGTATAACGTATAACGTATAACGTATAACGTATAACGTATAACGTACAGCGTATAACGTATAACGTACAACGTATAATGTACAACGTATAACGTACAACGTATAACGTATATCGTACAACGTATAACGTATAACGTATAACGTATAACGTATAAGGTATAACGTATAACGTATAACGTATAACGTATAACGTATAACGTATAACGTATAACGTATAACGTATAACGTATAACGTATAACGTATAACGTATAACGTATAACGTACAGCGTATAACGTATAACATACAACGTATAACGTACAACGTATATCGTATAACGTATTACGTACATCGTACAACGTGTAACGTGTAACATATAACGTACAACATATAACATACAACGTATAACGTATAACGTATATCGTATAACGTATAACGTATAACGTATAACGTATAACGTATAACGTACAGCTTATAACGTATAACATACAACGTATAACGTACAACGTATAACGTATAACGTACAACGTATAACGTATAACGTATAACGTATAACGTATAACGTATAACGTATAACGTATAACGTACATCGTACAACGTGTAACGTATAACATATAACGTACAACATATAACGTACAACGTATAACGTATAACGTACAACGTATAACGTACAACGTACAACGTGTAACGTATAACGTATAACGTATAACGTACAGCGTATAACATACATCGTATATCGTACAGCGTATAACGTACAACGTATAAGGTATAACGTATAACGTATAACGTATAACGTATAACGTATAACGTATAACGTATAACGTACAACGTATAATGTACAACGTATAACGTACAACGTACAACGTGTAACGTGTAACGTATAACGTATAACTTATAACGTACAGCGTATAACGTACAGCGTATAACGTATAACGTATAACGTACAACGTACAACGTGTAACGTATAACGTATAACGTATAACGTAGAACGTATAACGTACAGCGTATAACGTACAGCGTATAACGTACAGCGGATAACGTATAATGTACAACGTATAACGTACAACGTACAACGTGTAACGTATAACGTATAACGTATAACTTATAACGTACAGCGTATAACGTATAACGTATAACGTATAACGTACAGCGTATAACGTATAACGTACAACGTATAATGTACAACGTATAACGTACAACGTACAACGTGTAACGTATAACGTATAACGTATAACTTATAACGTACAGCGTATAACGTATAACGTATAACGTATAACGTACAACGTAGAACGTACAGCGTATAACGTACAGCGTATAACGTACAGCGTATAACGTATAACGTATAACGTATAACGTATAACGTATAACGTATAACGTATAACGTATAACGTATAACGTATAACGTATAACGTATAACGTATAACGTATAACGTATAACGTATAACGTATAACGTATAACGTATAACGTATAACGTATAACGTATAACGTATAACGTATAACGTATAACGTATAACGTATAACGTATAACGTATAACGTATAACGTATAACGTATAACGTATAACGTATAACGTATAACGTATAACGTATAACGTATAACGTATAACGTATAACGTATAACGTATAACGTATAACGTATAACGTATAACGTATAACGTATAACATACAACGTATAACGTACAACGTATAACGTATAACGTATAACGTACATCGTACAACGTGTAACGTATAACATATAACGTACAACATATAACATACAACGTATAACGTATAACGTATATCGTATAACGTATAACGTATAACGTATAACGTACAGCGTATAACGTATAACATACAACGTATAACGTACAACGTATAACGTATAACGTACAACGTATAACGTATAACGTATAACGTATAACGTATAACGTATAACGTATAACGTATAACGTATAACGTATAACGTATAACGTATAACGTATAACGTATAACGTATAACGTACATCGTACAACGTGTAACGTATAACATATAACGTACAACATATAACGTACAACGTATAACGTATAACGTACAACGTATAACGTACAACGTACAACGTGTAACGTATAACGTATAACGTATAACGTACAGCGTATAACGTACAGCGTATATCGTACAGCGTATAACGTACAACGTATAAGGTATAACGTATAACGTATAACGTATAACGTATAACGTATAACGTATAACGTATATCGTATAACGTATAACGTATAACGTATAACGTATAACGTATAACGTACAGCGTATAACGTATAACATACAACGTATAACGTACAACGTATAACGTATAACGTATTACGTACATCGTACAACGTGTAACGTGTAACATATAACGTACAACATATAACATACAACGTATAACGTATAACGTATATCGTATAACGTATAACGTATAACGTATAACGTATAACGTATAACGTACAGCTTATAACGTATAACATACAACGTATAACGTACAACGTATAACGTATAACGTACAACGTATAACGTATAACGTATAACGTATAACGTATAACGTATAACGTATAACGTATAACGTATAACGTATAACGTACATCGTACAACGTGTAACGTATAACATATAACGTACAACATATAACGTACAACGTATAACGTATAACGTACAACGTATAACGTACAACGTACAACGTGTAACGTATAACGTATAACGTATAACGTACAGCGTATAACATACATCGTATATCGTACAGCGTATAACGTACAACGTATAAGGTATAACGTATAACGTATAACGTATAACGTATAACGTATAACGTATAACGTATAACGTACAACGTATAATGTACAACGTATAACGTACAACGTACAACGTGTAACGTGTAACGTATAACGTATAACTTATAACGTACAGCGTATAACGTACAGCGTATAACGTATAACGTATAACGTACAACGTACAACGTGTAACGTATAACGTATAACGTATAACGTAGAACGTATAACGTACAGCGTATAACGTACAGCGTATAACGTACAGCGTATAACGTATAACGTATAACGTATAACGTATAACGTATAACGTATAACGTATAACGTATAACGTATAACGTATAACGTATAACGTATAACGTATAACGTATAACGTATAACGTATAACGTATAACGTATAACGTATAACGTATAACGTATAACGTATAACGTATAACGTATAACGTATAACGTATAACGTATAACGTATAACGTATAACGTATAACGTATAACGTATAACGTATAACGTATAACGTATAACGTTTAACGTACAGCGTATAACGTATAACGTATAACGTATAACGTATAACGTATAACGTATAACGTATAACGTATAACGTATAACGTCTAACGTATAACGTATAACGTATAACGTATAACGTATAACGTATAACGTTTAACGTACAGCGTATAACGTATAACGTACAACGTATAATGTACAACGTATAACGTACAACGTATAACGTATATCGTACAACGTATAACGTATAACGTATAACGTATAACGTATAACGTATAACGTATAACGTATAACGTATAACGTATAACGTATAACGTATAACGTATAACGTATAACGTATAACGTATAACGTTTAACGTACAGCGTATAACGTATAACGTACAACGTATAATGTACAACGTATAACGTACAACGTATAACGTATATCGTACAACGTATAACGTATAACGTATAACGTATAACGTATAACGTATAACGTATAACGTATAACGTATAACGTATAACGTATAACGTATAACGTATAACGTATAACGTATAACGTATAACGTATAACGTATAACGTATAACGTATAACGTACAGCGTATAACGTATAACATACAACGTATAACGTACAACGTATATCGTATAACGTATTACGTACATCGTACAACGTGTAACGTGTAACATATAACGTACAACATATAACATACAACGTATAACGTATAACGTATATCGTATAACGTATAACGTATAACGTATAACGTATAACGTATAACGTACAGCTTATAACGTATAACATACAACGTATAACGTACAACGTATAACGTATAACGTACAACGTATAACGTATAACGTATAACGTATAACGTATAACGTATAACGTATAACGTATAACGTACATCGTACAACGTGTAACGTATAACATATAACGTACAACATATAACGTACAACGTATAACGTATAACGTACAACGTATAACGTACAACGTACAACGTGTAACGTATAACGTATAACGTATAACGTACAGCGTATAACATACATCGTATATCGTACAGCGTATAACGTACAACGTATAAGGTATAACGTATAACGTATAACGTATAACGTATAACGTATAACGTATAACGTATAACGTACAACGTATAATGTACAACGTATAACGTACAACGTACAACGTGTAACGTGTAACGTATAACGTATAACTTATAACGTACAGCGTATAACGTACAGCGTATAACGTATAACGTATAACGTACAACGTACAACGTGTAACGTATAACGTATAACGTATAACGTAGAACGTATAACGTACAGCGTATAACGTACAGCGTATAACGTACAGCGGATAACGTATAATGTACAACGTATAACGTACAACGTACAACGTGTAACGTATAACGTATAACGTATAACTTATAACGTACAGCGTATAACGTATAACGTATAACGTATAACGTACAGCGTATAACGTATAACGTACAACGTATAATGTACAACGTATAACGTACAACGTACAACGTGTAACGTATAACGTATAACGTATAACTTATAACGTACAGCGTATAACGTATAACGTATAACGTATAACGTACAACGTAGAACGTACAGCGTATAACGTACAGCGTATAACGTACAGCGTATAACGTATAACGTATAACGTATAACGTATAACGTATAACGTATAACGTATAACGTATAACGTATAACGTATAACGTATAACGTATAACGTATAACGTATAACGTATAACCTATAACGTATAACGTATAACGTATAACGTATAACGTATAACGTATAACGTACAACGTACAACGTATAACGTATAACGTATAACGTATAACGTATAACGTATAACGTATAACGTACAGCTTATAACGTATAACATACAACGTATAACGTACAACGTATAACGTATAACGTACAACGTATAACGTATAACGTATAACGTATAACGTATAACGTATAACGTATAACGTATAACGTATAACGTATAACGTACATCGTACAACGTGTAACGTATAACATATAACGTACAACATATAACGTACAACGTATAACGTATAACGTACAACGTATAACGTACAACGTACAACGTGTAACGTATAACGTATAACGTATAACGTACAGCGTATAACGTACAGCGTATATCGTACAGCGTATAACGTACAACGTATAAGGTATAACGTATAACGTATAACGTATAACGTATAACGTATAACGTATAACGTACATCGTACAACGTGTAACGTATAACATATAACGTACAACATATAACGTACAACGTATAACGTATAACGTACAACGTATAACGTATAACGTATAACGTATAACGTATAACGTATAACGTATAACGTATAACGTATAACGTATAACGTATAACGTACAGCGTATAACGTATAACATACAACGTATAACGTACAACGTATAACGTATAACGTATAACGTACATCGTACAACGTGTAACGTATAACATATAACGTACAACATATAACATACAACGTATAACGTATAACGTATATCGTATAACGTATAACGTATAACGTATAACGTACAGCGTATAACGTATAACATACAACGTATAACGTACAACGTATAACGTATAACGTACAACGTATAACGTATAACGTATAACGTATAACGTATAACGTATAACGTATAACGTATAACGTATAACGTATAACGTATAACGTATAACGTATAACGTATAACGTATAACGTACATCGTACAACGTGTAACGTATAACATATAACGTACAACATATAACGTACAACGTATAACGTATAACGTACAACGTATAACGTACAACGTACAACGTGTAACGTATAACGTATAACGTATAACGTACAGCGTATAACGTACAGCGTATATCGTACAGCGTATAACGTACAACGTATAAGGTATAACGTATAACGTATAACGTATAACGTATAACGTATAACGTATAACGTATAACGTATAACGTATAACGTATAACGTATAACGTATAACGTATAACGTACAGCGTATAACGTATAACATACAACGTATAACGTACAACGTATAACGTATAACGTATTACGTACATCGTACAACGTGTAACGTGTAACATATAACGTACAACATATAACATACAACGTATAACGTATAACGTATATCGTATAACGTATAACGTATAACGTATAACGTATAACGTATAACGTACAGCTTATAACGTATAACATACAACGTATAACGTACAACGTATAACGTATAACGTACAACGTATAACGTATAACGTATAACGTATAACGTATAACGTATAACGTATAACGTATAACGTATAACGTATAACGTACATCGTACAACGTGTAACGTATAACATATAACGTACAACATATAACGTACAACGTATAACGTATAACGTACAACGTATAACGTACAACGTACAACGTGTAACGTATAACGTATAACGTATAACGTACAGCGTATAACATACATCGTATATCGTACAGCGTATAACGTACAACGTATAAGGTATAACGTATAACGTATAACGTATAACGTATAACGTATAACGTATAACGTATAACGTACAACGTATAATGTACAACGTATAACGTACAACGTACAACGTGTAACGTGTAACGTATAACGTATAACTTATAACGTACAGCGTATAACGTACAGCGTATAACGTATAACGTATAACGTACAACGTACAACGTGTAACGTATAACGTATAACGTATAACGTAGAACGTATAACGTACAGCGTATAACGTACAGCGTATAACGTACAGCGTATAACGTATAACGTATAACGTATAACGTATAACGTATAACGTATAACGTATAACGTATAACGTATAACGTATAACGTATAACGTATAACGTATAACGTATAACGTATAACGTATAACGTATAACGTATAACGTATAACGTATAACGTATAACGTATAACGTATAACGTATAACGTATAACGTATAACGTATAACGTATAACGTATAACGTATAACGTATAACGTATAACGTATAACGTATAACGTATAACGTATAACGTTTAACGTACAGCGTATAACGTATAACGTATAACGTATAACGTATAACGTATAACGTATAACGTATAACGTATAACGTATAACGTCTAACGTATAACGTATAACGTATAACGTATAACGTATAACGTATAACGTTTAACGTACAGCGTATAACGTATAACGTACAACGTATAATGTACAACGTATAACGTACAACGTATAACGTATATCGTACAACGTATAACGTATAACGTATAACGTATAACGTATAACGTATAACGTATAACGTATAACGTATAACGTATAACGTATAACGTATAACGTATAACGTATAACGTATAACGTATAACGTTTAACGTACAGCGTATAACGTATAACGTACAACGTATAATGTACAACGTATAACGTACAACGTATAACGTATATCGTACAACGTATAACGTATAACGTATAACGTATAACGTATAAGGTATAACGTATAACGTATAACGTATAACGTATAACGTATAACGTATAACGTATAACGTATAACGTATAACGTATAACGTATAACGTATAACGTATAACGTATAACGTACAGCGTATAACGTATAACATACAACGTATAACGTACAACGTATATCGTATAACGTATTACGTACATCGTACAACGTGTAACGTGTAACATATAACGTACAACATATAACATACAACGTATAACGTATAACGTATATCGTATAACGTATAACGTATAACGTATAACGTATAACGTATAACGTACAGCTTATAACGTATAACATACAACGTATAACGTACAACGTATAACGTATAACGTACAACGTATAACGTATAACGTATAACGTATAACGTATAACGTATAACGTATAACGTATAACGTACATCGTACAACGTGTAACGTATAACATATAACGTACAACATATAACGTACAACGTATAACGTATAACGTACAACGTATAACGTACAACGTACAACGTGTAACGTATAACGTATAACGTATAACGTACAGCGTATAACATACATCGTATATCGTACAGCGTATAACGTACAACGTATAAGGTATAACGTATAACGTATAACGTATAACGTATAACGTATAACGTATAACGTATAACGTACAACGTATAATGTACAACGTATAACGTACAACGTACAACGTGTAACGTGTAACGTATAACGTATAACTTATAACGTACAGCGTATAACGTACAGCGTATAACGTATAACGTATAACGTACAACGTACAACGTGTAACGTATAACGTATAACGTATAACGTAGAACGTATAACGTACAGCGTATAACGTACAGCGTATAACGTACAGCGGATAACGTATAATGTACAACGTATAACGTACAACGTACAACGTGTAACGTATAACGTATAACGTATAACTTATAACGTACAGCGTATAACGTATAACGTATAACGTATAACGTACAGCGTATAACGTATAACGTACAACGTATAATGTACAACGTATAACGTACAACGTACAACGTGTAACGTATAACGTATAACGTATAACTTATAACGTACAGCGTATAACGTATAACGTATAACGTATAACGTACAACGTAGAACGTACAGCGTATAACGTACAGCGTATAACGTACAGCGTATAACGTATAACGTATAACGTATAACGTATAACGTATAACGTATAACGTATAACGTATAACGTATAACGTATAACGTATAACGTATAACGTATAACGTATAACGTATAACGTATAACGTATAACGTATAACGTATAACGTATAACGTATAACGTATAACGTATAACGTATAACGTATAACGTATAACGTATAACGTATAACGTATAACGTATAACGTATAACGTATAACGTATAACGTATAACGTATAACGTATAACGTATAACGTATAACGTATAACGTATAACGTATAACGTATAACGTATAACGTATAACGTATAACGTATAACGTATAACGTATAACGTATAACGTATAACGTATAACGTATAACGTATAACGTATAACGTATAACGTATAACGTATAACGTATAACGTATAACGTATAACGTATAACGTATAACGTATAACGTATAACGTATAACGTATAACGTATAACGTATAACGTATAACGTATAACGTATAACGTATAACGTATAACGTATAACGTATAACGTATAACGTATAACGTATAACGTATAACGTATAACGTATAACGTATAACGTATAACGTATAACGTATAACGTATAACGTATAACGTATAACGTATAACGTATAACGTATAACGTATAACGTATAACGTATAACGTATAACGTATAACGTATAACGTATAACGTATAACGTATAACGTATAACGTATAACGTATAACGTATAACGTATAACGTATAACGTATAACGTATAACGTATAACGTTTAACGTACAGCGTATAACGTATAACGTACAACGTATAATGTACAACGTATAACGTACAACGTATAACGTATATCGTACAACGTATAACGTATAACGTATAACGTATAACGTATAACGTATAACGTATAACGTATAACATATAACGTATAACGTATAACGTACAGCGTATAACGTATAACGTACAACGTATAACGTACAACGTACAACGTGTAACGTACAGCGTATAACGTATAACGTACAACGTATAATGTACAACGTATAACGTACAACGTACAACGTGTAACATATAACGTACAACATATAACATACAACGTATAACGTATAACGTATATCGTATAACGTATAACGTATAACGTATAACGTATAACGTATAACGTACAGCTTATAACGTATAACATACAACGTATAACGTACAACGTATAACGTATAACGTACAACGTATAACGTATAACGTATAACGTATAACGTATAACGTATAACGTATAACGTATAACGTACATCGTACAACGTGTAACGTATAACATATAACGTACAACATATAACGTACAACGTATAACGTATAACGTACAACGTATAACGTACAACGTACAACGTGTAACGTATAACGTATAACGTATAACGTACAGCGTATAACATACATCGTATATCGTACAGCGTATAACGTACAACGTATAAGGTATAACGTATAACGTATAACGTATAACGTATAACGTATAACGTATAACGTATAACGTACAACGTATAATGTACAACGTATAACGTACAACGTACAACGTGTAACGTGTAACGTATAACGTATAACTTATAACGTACAGCGTATAACGTACAGCGTATAACGTATAACGTATAACGTACAACGTACAACGTGTAACGTATAACGTATAACGTATAACGTAGAACGTATAACGTACAGCGTATAACGTACAGCGTATAACGTACAGCGGATAACGTATAATGTACAACGTATAACGTACAACGTACAACGTGTAACGTATAACGTATAACGTATAACTTATAACGTACAGCGTATAACGTATAACGTATAACGTATAACGTACAGCGTATAACGTATAACGTACAACGTATAATGTACAACGTATAACGTACAACGTACAACGTGTAACGTATAACGTATAACGTATAACTTATAACGTACAGCGTATAACGTATAACGTATAACGTATAACGTACAACGTAGAACGTACAGCGTATAACGTACAGCGTATAACGTACAGCGTATAACGTATAACGTATAACGTATAACGTATAACATATAACGTATAACGTATAACGTACAGCGTATAACGTATAACGTACAACGTATAACGTACAACGTATAACGTATAACGTATAACGTATAACGTATAACGTATAACGTATAACGTATAACGTATAACGTATAACGTATAACGTATAACGTATAACGTATAACGTATAACGTATAACGTATAACGTATAACGTATAACGTATAACGTATAACGTATAACGTATAACGTATAACGTATAACGTATAACGTATAACGTATAACGTATAACGTATAACGTATAACGTATAACGTATAACGTATAACGTATAACGTATAACGTATAACGTATAACGTATAACGTATAACGTATAACGTATAACGTATAACGTATAACGTATAACGTATAACGTATAACGTATAACGTATAACGTATAACGTATAACGTATAACGTATAACGTATAACGTATAACGTATAACGTATAACGTATAACGTATAACGTATAACGTATAACGTATAACGTATAACGTATAACGTATAACGTATAACGTATAACGTATAACGTATAACGTATAACGTATAACGTATAACGTATAACGTATAACGTATAACGTATAACGTATAACGTATAACGTATAACGTATAACGTATAACGTATAACGTATAACGTATAACGTATAACGTATAACGTATAACGTATAACGTATAACGTATAACGTATAACGTATAACGTATAACGTATAACGTATAACGTATAACGTATAACGTATAACGTATAACGTATAACGTATAACGTATAACGTATAACGTATAACGTATAACGTATAACGTATAACGTATAACGTATAACGTATAACGTATAACGTATAACGTATAACGTATAACGTATAACGTATAACGTATAACGTATAACGTATAACGTATAACGTATAACGTATAACGTATAACGTATAACGTATAACGTATAACGTATAACGTATAACGTATAACGTATAACGTATAACGTATAACGTATAACGTATAACGTATAACGTATAACGTATAACGTATAACGTATAACGTATAACGTATAACGTACAGCGTATAACGTATAACGTACAACGTATAATGTACAACGTATAACGTACAACGTATAACGTATATCGTACAACGTATAACGTATAACGTATAACGTATAACGTATAACGTATAACGTATAACATATAACGTATAACGTATAACGTACAGCGTATAACGTATAACGTACAACGTATAACGTACAACGTACAACGTGTAACGTACAGCGTATAACGTATAACGTACAACGTATAATGTACAACGTATAACGTACAACGTATAACGTATAACGTATAACGTATAACGTATAACGTATAACGTATAACGTATAACGTATAACGTATAACGTATAACGTATAACGTATAACGTATAACGTATAACGTATAACGTATAACGTATAACGTATAACGTATAACGTATAACGTATAACGTATAACGTATAACGTATAACGTATAACGTATAACGTATAACGTACAGCGTATAACGTATAACGTACAACGTATAATGTACAACGTATAACGTACAACGTATAACGTATATCGTACAACGTATAACGTATAACGTATAACGTATAACGTATAACGTATAACGTATAACATATAACGTATAACGTATAACGTACAGCGTATAACGTATAACGTACAACGTATAACGTACAACGTACAACGTGTAACGTACAGCGTATAACGTATAACGTACAACGTATAATGTACAACGTATAACGTACAACGTACAACGTGTAACGTATAACGTATAACGTATAACGTATAACGTATAACGTATAACGTATAACGTATAACGTATAACGTATAACGTATAACGTATAACGTATAACGTATAACGTATAACGTATAACGTATAACGTATAACGTATAACGTATAACGTATAACGTATAACGTATAACGTATAACGTATAACGTATAACGTATAACGTATAACGTATAACGTATAACGTATAACGTATAACGTATAACGTATAACGTATAACGTATAACGTATAACGTATAACGTATAACGTATAACGTATAACGTATAACGTATAACGTATAACGTATAACGTATAACGTATAACGTATAACGTATAACGTACAGCGTATAACGTATAACGTATAACGTATAACGTACAACGTACAACGTGTAACGTATAACGTATAACGTATAACGTACAGCGTATAACGTACAGCGTATAACGTACAGCGTATAACGTACAACGTATAACGTATAACGTATAACGTATAACATACAGCGTATAGCGTACAGCGTATAACGTACAGCGTATAACGTATAACGTATAACGTGTAACGTATAACGTATAACGTACAGCGTATAACGTACAGCGTATAACGTATAAGGTATAACGTACAGCGTATAACGTACAACGTATAACGTATAACGTATAACGTACAGCGTATAACGTACAGCGTATAACGTATAACGTATAACATATAACGTATAACGTACAACGTACAACGTGTAACGTATAACGTATAACGAATATCGTATAACGTATAACGTATAACGTATAACGTATAACGTACAACGTATAACGTATACCGTATACCGTATAACATATAACGTATAACGTATAACGTATAACGTATAACGTATAACGTATAACGTATAACGTATAACGTGTAACGTATAACGTATAACGTATAACGTATAACGTATAACGTATAACGTATAACGTATAACGTATAACGTATAACGTATAACGTATAACGTATAACGTATAACGTATAACGTATAACGTATAACGTATAACGTATAACGTATAACGTATAACGTATAACGTATAACGTATAACGTATAACGTATAACGTATAACGTATAACGTATAACGTATAACGTATAACGTATAACGTATAACGTATAACGTATAACGTATAACGTATAACGTATAACGTATAACGTATAACGTATAACGTATAACGTATAACGTATAACGTATAACGTATAACGTATAACGTATAACGTATAACGTATAACGTATAACGTATAACGTATAACGTATAACGTATAACGTATAACGTATAACGTATAACGTATAACGTATAACGTATAACGTATAACGTATAACGTATAACGTATAACGTATAACGTATAACGTATAACGTATAACGTATAACGTATAACGTATAACGTATAACGTATAACGTATAACGTATAACGTATAACGTATAACGTATAACGTATAACGTATAACGTATAACGTATAACGTATAACGTATAACGTATAACGTATAACGTATAACGTATAACGTATAACGTATAACGTATAACGTATAACGTATAACGTAAAACGTATAACGTATAACGTATAACGTATAACGTATAACGTATAACGTATAACGTATAACGTATAACGTATAACGTATAACGTATAACGTATAACGTATAACGTATAACGTATAACGTATAACGTATAACGTATAACGTATAACGTTTAACGTACAGCGTATAACGTATAACGTACAACGTATAATGTACAACGTATAAGGTACAACGTATAACGTATATCGTATAACGTATAACGTATAACGTATAACGTATAACGTATAACGTATAACGTATAACATATAACGTATAACGTATAACGTACAGCGTATAACGTATAACGTACAACGTATAACGTACAACGTACAACGTGTAACGTACAGCGTATAACGTATAACGTACAACGTATAACGTACAACGTATAACGTACAACGTACAACGTATAACGTACAACGTATAACGTACAACGTACAACGTGTAACGTATAACGTATAACGTATAACTTATAACATACAGCGTATAGCGTACAGCGTATAACGTACAGCGTATAACGTATAACGTATAACGTGTAACGTATAACGTATAACGTATAACGTATAACGTATAACGTATAACGTATAACGTATAACGTATAACGTATAACGTATAACGTATAACGTATAACGTATAACGTATAACGTATAACGTATAACGTATAACGTATAACGTATAACGTATAACGTATAACGTATAACGTATAACGTATAACGTATAACGTATAACGTATAACGTATAACGTATAACGTATAACGTATAACGTATAACGTATAACGTATAACGTATAACGTATAACGTATAACGTATAACGTATAACGTATAACGTATAACGTATAACGTATAACGTATAACGTATAACGTATAACGTATAACGTATAACGTATAACGTATAACGTATAACGTATAACGTATAACGTATAACGTATAACGTATAACGTATAACGTATAACGTATAACGTATAACGTATAACGTATAACGTATAACGTATAACGTATAACGTATAACGTATAACGTATAACGTATAACGTATAACGTATAACGTATAACGTATAACGTATAACGTATAACGTATAACGTATAACGTATAACGTATAACGTATAACGTATAACGTATAACGTATAACGTATAACGTATAACGTATAACGTATAACGTATAACGTATAACGTATAACGTATAACGTATAACGTATAACGTATAACGTATAACGTATAACGTATAACGTATAACGTATAACGTATAACGTATAACGTATAACGTATAACGTATAACGTATAACGTTTAACGTACAGCGTATAACGTATAACGTACAACGTATAATGTACAACGTATAAGGTACAACGTATAACGTATATCGTATAACGTATAACGTATAACGTATAACGTATAACGTATAACATATAACGTATAACGTATAACGTACAGCGTATAACGTATAACGTACAACGTATAACGTACAACGTACAACGTGTAACGTACAGCGTATAACGTATAACGTACAACGTATAACGTACAACGTATAACGTACAACGTACAACGTATAACGTACAACGTATAACGTACAACGTACAACGTGTAACGTATAACGTATAACGTATAACTTATAACATACAGCGTATAGCGTACAGCGTATAACGTACAGCGTATAACGTATAACGTATAACGTGTAACGTATAACGTATAACGTATAACGTATAACGTATAACGTATAACGTATAACGTATAACGTATAACGTATAACGTATAACGTATAACGTATAACGTATAACGTATAACGTATAACGTATAACGTATAACGTATAACGTATAACGTATAACGTATAACGTATAACGTATAACGTATAACGTATAACGTATAACGTATAACGTATAACGTATAACGTATAACGTATAACGTATAACGTATAACGTATAACGTATAACGTATAACGTATAACGTATAACGTATAACGTATAACGTATAACGTATAACGTATAACGTATAACGTATAACGTATAACGTATAACGTATAACGTATAACGTATAACGTATAACGTATAACGTATAACGTATAACGTATAACGTATAACGTATAACGTATAACGTATAACGTATAACGTATAACGTATAACGTATAACGTATAACGTATAACGTATAACGTATAACGTATAACGTATAACGTATAACGTATAACGTATAACGTATAACGTATAACGTATAACGTATAACGTATAACGTATAACGTATAACGTATAACGTATAACGTATAACGTATAACGTATAACGTATAACGTATAACGTATAACGTATAACGTATAACGTATAACGTATAACGTATAACGTATAACGTATAACGTATAACGTATAACGTATAACGTATAACGTATAACGTATAACGTATAACGTATAACGTATAACGTATAACGTATAACGTATAACGTATAACGTATAACGTATAACGTATAACGTATAACGTATAACGTATAACGTATAACGTATAAGGTATAACGTATAACGTATAACGTATAACGTATAACGTATAACGTATAACGTATAACGTATAACGTATAACGTATAACGTATAACGTATAACGTATAACGTATAACGTATAACGTATAACGTATAACGTATAACGTATAACGTATAACGTATAACGTATAACGTATAACGTTTAACGTACAGCGTATAACGTATAACGTACAACGTATAATGTACAACGTATAACGTACAACGTATAACGTATATCGTACAACGTATAACGTATAACGTATAACGTATAACGTATAACGTATAACGTATAACATATAACGTATAACGTATAACGTACAGCGTATAACGTATAACGTACAACGTATAACGTACAACGTACAACGTGTAACGTACAGCGTATAACGTATAACGTACAACGTATAATGTACAACGTATAACGTACAACGTACAACGTGTAACGTATAACGTATAACGTATAACGTATAACTTATAACGTACAGCGTATAACGTACAGCGTATAACGTATAACGTATAACGTATAACGTACAACGTACAACGTGTAACGTATAACGTATAACGTATAACGTACAGCGTATAACGTACAGCGTATAACGTACAGCGTATAACGTACAACGTATAACGTATAACGTATAACGTATAACGTATAACGTATAACGTATAACGTATAACGTATAACGTATAACGTATAACGTATAACGTATAACGTATGACGTACAACATATAATGTACAACGTATAACGTACAACGTATAACGTACAACGTACAACGTGTAACGTATAACGTATAACGTATAACTTATAACATACAGCGTATAGCGTACAGCGTATAACGTACAGCGTATAACGTATAACGTATAACGTGTAACGTATAACGTATAACGTACAGCGTATAACGTACAGCGTATAACGTATAAGGTATAACGTACAGCGTATAACGTACAACGTATAACGTATAACGTATAACGTACAGCGTATAACGTACAGCGTATAACGTATAACGTATAACGTATAACGTATAACGTATAACGTATAACGTATAACGTATAACGTATAACGTATAACGTATAACGTATAACGTATAACGTATAACGTATAACGTATAACGTATAACGTATAACGTATAACGTATAACGTATAACGTATAACGTATAACGTATAACGTATAACGTATAACGTATAACGTATAACGTATAACGTATAACGTATAACGTATAACGTATAACGTATAACGTATAACGTATAACGTATAACGTATAACGTATAACGTATAACGTATAACGTATAACGTATAACGTATAACGTATAACGTATAACGTATAACGTATAACGTATAACGTATAACGTATAACGTATAACGTATAACGTATAACGTATAACGTATAACGTATAACGTATAACGTATAACGTATAACGTATAACGTATAACGTATAACGTATAACGTATAACGTATAACGTATAACGTATAACGTATAACGTTTAACGTACAGCGTATAACGTATAACGTACAACGTATAATGTACAACGTATAACGTACAACGTATAACGTATATCGTACAACGTATAACGTATAACGTATAACGTATAACGTATAACGTATAACGTATAACGTATAACATATAACGTATAACGTATAACGTACAGCGTATAACGTATAACGTACAACGTATAACGTACAACGTACAACGTGTAACGTACAGCGTATAACGTATAACGTACAACGTATAATGTACAACGTATAACGTACAACGTACAACGTGTAACGTATAACGTATAACGTATAACGTATAACTTATAACGTACAGCGTATAACGTACAGCGTATAACGTATAACGTATAACGTATAACGTACAACGTACAACGTGTAACGTATAACGTATAACGTATAACGTACAGCGTATAACGTACAGCGTATAACGTACAGCGTATAACGTACAACGTATAACGTATAACGTATAACGTATAACGTATAACGTATAACGTATAACGTATAACGTATAACGTATAACGTATAACGTATAACGTATAACGTATAACGTATAACGTATAACGTATAACGTATAACGTATAACGTATAACGTATAACGTATAACGTATAACGTATAACGTATAACGTATAACGTATAACGTATAACGTATAACGTATAACGTATAACGTATAACGTATAACGTATAACGTATAACGTATAACGTATAACGTATAACGTATAACGTATAACGTATAACGTATAACGTATAACGTATAACGTATAACGTATAACGTATAACGTATAACGTATAACGTATAACGTATAACGTATAACGTATAACGTATAACGTATAACGTATAACGTATAACGTATAACGTATAACGTATAACGTATAACGTATAACGTATAACGTATAACGTATAACGTATAACGTATAACGTATAACGTATAACGTATAACGTATAACGTATAACTAACGTATAACGTATAACGTATAACGTATAACGTATAACGTATAACGTATAACGTATAACGTATAACGTATAACGTATAACGTATAACGTATAACGATAACGTATAACGTATAACGTATAACGTATAACGTATAACGTATAACGTATAACGTATAACGTATAACGTATAACGTATAACGTATAACGTATAACGTATAACGTATAACGTATAACGTATAACGTATAACGTATAACGTATAACGTTTAACGTACAGCGTATAACGTATAACGTACAACGTATAATGTACAACGTATAAGGTACAACGTATAACGTATATCGTATAACGTATAACGTATAACGTATAACGTATAACGTATAACATATAACGTATAACGTATAACGTACAGCGTATAACGTATAACGTACAACGTATAACGTACAACGTACAACGTGTAACGTACAGCGTATAACGTATAACGTACAACGTATAACGTACAACGTATAACGTACAACGTACAACGTATAACGTACAAACGTATAACGTACAACGTACAACGTGTAACGTATAACGTATAACGTATAACTTATAACATACAGCGTATAGCGTACAGCGTATAACGTACAGCGTATAACGTATAACGTATAACGTGTAACGTATAACGTATAACGTATAACGTATAACGTATAACGTATAACGTATAACGTATAACGTATAACGTATAACGTATAACGTATAACGTATAACGTATAACGTATAACGTATAACGTATAACGTATAACGTATAACGTATAACGTATAACGTATAACGTATAACGTATAACGTATAACGTATAACGTATAACGTATAACGTATAACGTATAACGTATAACGTATAACGTATAACGTATAACGTATAACGTATAACGTATAACGTATAACGTATAACGTATAACGTATAACGTATAACGTATAAACGTATAACGTATAACGTATAACGTTTAACGTACAGCGTATAACGTATAACGTACAACGTATAATGTACAACGTATAACGTACAACGTATAACGTATATCGTATAACGTATAACGTATAACGTATAACGTATAACGTATAACGTATAACATATAACGTATAACGTATAACGTACAGCGTATAACGTATAACGTACAACGTATAACGTACAACGTACAACGTGTAACGTACAGCGTATAACGTATAACGTACAACGTATAATGTACAACGTATAACGTACAACGTACAACGTGTAACGTATAACGTATAACGTATAACGTATAACTTATAACGTACAGCGTATAACGTACAGCGTATAACGTATAACGTATAACGTATAACGTACAACGTACAACGTGTAACGTATAACGTATAACGTATAACGTACAGCGTATAACGTACAGCGTATAACGTACAGCGTATAACGTACAACGTATAACGTATAACGTATAACGTATAACGTATAACGTATAACGTATAACGTATAACGTATAACGTATAACGTATAACGTATAACGTATAACGTATAACGTATAACGTATGACGTACAACGTATAATGTACAACGTATAACGTACAACGTATAACGTACAACGTACAACGTGTAACGTATAACGTATAACGTATAACTTATAACATACAGCGTATAGCGTACAGCGTATAACGTACAGCGTATAACGTATAACGTATAACGTGTAACGTATAACGTATAACGTACAGCGTATAACGTACAGCGTATAACGTATAAGGTATAACGTACAGCGTATAACGTACAACGTATAACGTATAACGTATAACGTACAGCGTATAACGTACAGCGTATAACGTATAACGTATAACATATAACGTATAACGTACAACGTACAACGTGTAACGTATAACGTATAACGAATATCGTATAACGTGTAACGTATAACGTATAACGTATAACGTACAACGTATAACGTATACCGTATACCGTATAACGTATAACGTATAACGTATAACGTATAACGTATAACGTATAACGTATAACTTATAACGTATAACGTATAACGTATAACGTATAACGTATAACGTATAACGTATAACGTATAACGTATAACGTATAACGTATAACGTATAACGTATAACGTATAACGTATAACGTATAACGTATAACGTATAACGTATAACGTATAACGTATAACGTATAACGTATAACGTATAACGTATAACGTATAACGTATAACGTATAACGTATAACGTATAACGTATAACGTATAACGTATAACGTATAACGTATAACGTATAACGTATAACGTATAACGTATAACGTATAACGTATAACGTATAACGTATAACGTATAACGTATAACGTATAACGTATAACGTATAACGTATAACGTATAACGTATAACGTATAACGTATAAACGTATAACGTATAACGTATAACGTATAACGTATAACGTATAACGTATAACGTATAACGTATAACGTATAACGTATAACGTATAACGTATAACGTATAACGTATAACGTATAACGTATAACGTATAACGTATAACGTATAACGTATAACGTATAACGTATAACGTATAACGTATAACGTATAACGTATAACGTATAACGTATAACGTATAACGTATAACGTATAACGTATAACGTATAACGTATAACGTATAACGTATAACGTATAACGTATAACGTATAACGTATAACGTATAACGTATAACGTATAACGTATAACGTATAACGTATAACGTATAACGTATAACGTATAACGTATAACGTATAACGTATAACGTATAACGTATAACGTATAACGTATAACGTATAACGTATAACTTATAACGTATAACGTATAACGTTTAACGTACAGCGTATAACGTATAACGTACAACGTATAATGTACAACGTATAAGGTACAACGTATAACGTATATCGTATAACGTATAACGTATAACGTATAACGTATAACGTATAACATATAACGTATAACGTATAACGTACAGCGTATAACGTATAACGTACAACGTATAACGTACAACGTACAACGTGTAACGTACAGCGTATAACGTATAACGTACAACGTATAACGTACAACGTATAACGTACAACGTACAACGTATAACGTACAACGTATAACGTACAACGTACAACGTGTAACGTATAACGTATAACGTATAACTTATAACGTACAGCGTATAACGTACAGCGTATAACGTATAACGTATAACGTACAACGTACAACGTGTAACGTATAACGTATAACGTATAACGTAGAACGTATAACGTACAACGTATAACGTACAACGTATAACGTACAGCGGATAACGTATAATGTACAACGTATAACGTACAACGTACAACGTGTAACGTATAACGTATAACGTATAACTTATAACGTACAGCGTATAACGTATAACGTATAACGTATAACGTACAGCGTATAACGTATAACGTACAACGTATAATGTACAACGTATAACGTACAACGTACAACGTATAACGTATAACGTATAACGTATAACGTATAACGTATAACGTACAACGTATAACGTATAACGTATAACGTATAACGTATAACGTATAACGTATAACGTATAACGTATAACGTATAACGTATAACGTATAACGTATAACGTATAACGTATAACGTATAACGTATAACGTA
>CAKAJA020000288.1:0-71227 GCA_916610235.2 Lasioglossum morio
ACGTATAACGTATAACGTATAACGTATAACGTATAACGTATAACGTATAACGTATAACGTATAACGTATAACGTATAACGTATAACGTATAACGTATAACGTATAACGTATAACGTATAACGTATAACGTATAACGTATAACGTATAACGTATAACGTATAACGTATAACGTATAACGTATAACGGATAACGCATAACGCATAACGCATAACGCATAACGTATAACGCATAACGCATAACGCATATCCCATAACGCATAACGCAAACGTATAACGCACAACGCATAACGCATAACGAACAACGCATAACGCATAACGCATAACACATAACGCATAACACATAACGCATAACACATAACGCATAACGTATAACGTATAACGTATAACGTATAACGTATAACGCATAACACATAACGCATAACGTATAACGTATAACGTATAACGTATAACGTATAACGTATAACGTATAACGTATAACGTATAACGCATATCCCATAACGCATAACGCAAACGTATAACGCATAACGAACAACGCATAACACATAACGCATAACACATAACGCATAACGTATAACGTATAACGTATAACGTATAACGTATAACGTATAACGTATAACGTATAACGTATAACGTATAACGTATAACGTATAACGTATAACGTATAACGTATAACGTATAACGTATAACGTATAACGTATAACGTATAACGTATAACGTATAACGTATAACGCAGAACGCATAACGCATAACGCATAACGCATAACGCATAACGCATAACGTATAACGCATAACGCATAACGCATATCCCATAACGCATAACGCAAACGTATAACGCATAACGAACAACGCATAACACATAACGCATAACACATAACGCATAACGTATAACGTATAACGTATAACGTATAACGTATAACGTATAACGTATAACGTATAACGTATAACGTATAACGTATAACGTATAACGTATAACGTATAACGTATAACGTATAACGTATAACGTATAACGTATAACGTATAACGTATAACGTATAACGTATAACGTATAACGTATAACGTATAACGTATAACGTATAACGTATAACGTATAACGTATAACGTATAACGTATAACGTATAACGTATAACGTATAACGTATAACGTATAACGTATAACGTATAACGTATAACGTATAACGTATAACGTATAACGTATAACGTATAACGTATAACGTATAACGTATAACGTATAACGTTTAACGTATAACGTATAACGTATAACGTATAACGTATAACGTATAACGTATAACGTATAACGTATAACGTATAACGTATAACGTATAACGTATAACGTATAACGTATAACGTATAACGTATAACGTATAACGTATAACGTTTAAACGTATAACGTATAACGTATAACGTATAACGTATAACGTATAACGTATAACGTATAACGTATAACGTATAACGTATAACGTATAACGTATAACGTATAACGTATAACGTATAACGTATAACGTATAACGTATAACGTATAACGTATAACGTATAACGTATAACGTATAACGTATAACGTATAACGTATAACGTATAACGCATAACGCAAACGCATAACGCACAACGCATAACGCATAACGCATAACGCATAACGCATAACGTATAACGCATAACGCATAACGCATATCCCATAACGCATAACGCAAACGTATAACGCATAACGAACAACGCATAACGCATAATGCATAACACATAACGCATAACACATAACGCATAACGTATAAAGTATAACGTATAACGTATAACGTATAACGTACAACGTACAACGTACAACGTACAACGTACAACGCAGAACGTGTAACGTATAACGTATATCGAATAACGTACAGCGTATAACGCATAACGCAAACGCATAACGCAGAACGCATAACGCATAACGCATAACACATAACGCATAACGCATAACGCATAACGTATAACGCATAACGCATAACGCATATCCCATAACGCATAACGCAAACGTATAACGCATAACGAACAACGCATAACGCATAATGCATAACACATAACGCATAACACATAACGCATAACGTATAACGTATAACGTATAACGTATAACGTATAACGTATAACGTATAACGTATAACGTATAACGTATAACGTATAACGTATAACGTATAACGTATAACGTATAACGTATAACGTATAACGTATAACGTATAACGTATAACGTATAACGTATAACGTATAACGTATAACGTATAACGTATAACGTATAGCGTATAACGTATAACGTGTAACGTATATCGTTTAACGTACAATGTACAACGTATAACGTGTATCGTATAACGTGTAACGTACGATGTACAACGTATAACGTGTATCGTATAACGTGTAACGTATAACGTATAACGTATAACGTACAACGTACAACGTACAACGTACAACGTACAACGTACAACGTACAACGTACAACGTACAACGTACAACGTACAACGTACAACGTACAACGTACAACGTACAACGTACAACGTACAACGTACAACGTACAACGTACAACGTACAACGTACAACGTACAACGTACAACGTACAACGTACAACGTACAACGTACAACGTACAACGTACAACGTACAACGTACAACGTACAACGTACAACGTACAACGTACAACGTACAACGTACAACGTACAACGTACAACGTACAACGCAGAACGTATAACGTATAACGTATAACGTATAACGTATAACGTATAACGTATAACGTATAACGTATAACGTATAACGTATAACGTATAACGTATAACGTATAACGTATAACGTATAACGTATAACGTATAACGTATAACGTATAACGTATAACGTATAACGTATAACGTATAACGTATAACGTATAACGTATAACGTATAACGTATAACGTATAACGTATAACGTATAACGTATAACGTATAACGTATAACGTATAACGTATAACGTATAACGTATAACGTATAACGTATAACGTATAACGTATAACGTATAACGTATAACGTATAACGTATAACGTATAACGTATAACGTATAACGTATAACGTATAACGTATAACGTATAACGTATAACGTATATCCCATAACGCATAACGCAAACGTATAACGCACAACGCATAACGCATAACGAACAACGCATAACGCATAACGCATAACACATAACGCATAACACATAACGCATAACACATAACGCATAACGTATAACGTATAACGTATAACGTATAACGTATAACGTATAACGTATAACGTATAACGTATAACGTATAACGTATAACGTATAACGTATAACGTATAACGTATAACGTATAACGTATAACGTATAACGTATAACGTATAACGTATAACGTATAACGTATAACGTATAACGTATAACGTATAACGTATAACGTATAACGTATAACGTATAACGTACAACGTACAACGTACAACGTACAACGTACAACGTACAACGTACAATGTACAACGTACAACGTACAACGTACAACGTACAACGTACAACGTACAACGTACAACGTACAACGTACAACGTACAACGTACAACGTACAACGTACAACGTACAACGTACAACGTACAACGTACAACGTACAACGTACAACGTACAACGTACAACGTACAACGTACAACGTACAACGTACAACGTACAACGTACAACGTACAACGTACAACGTACAACGTACAACGTACAACGTACAACGTACAACGTACAACGTACAACGTACAACGTACAACGTACAACGTACAAATTACAACGTACAACGTACAACGTACAACGTACAACGTACAACGTACAACGTACAACGTACAACGTACAACGTACAACGTACAACGTACAACGTACAACGTACAACGTACAACGTACAACGTACAACGTACAACGCAGAACGTGTAACGTATAACGTATATCGAATAACGTACAGCGTATAACGCATAACGCAAACGCATAACGCAGAACGCATAACGCATAACGCATAACGCATAACGCATAACGTATAACGCATAACGCATAACGCATATCCCATAACGCATAACGCAAACGTATAACGCATAACGAACAACGCATAACGCATAATGCATAACACATAACGCATAACACATAACGCATAACGTATAACGTATAACGTATAACGTATAACGTATAACGTATAACGTATAACGTATAACGTATAACGTATAACGTATAACGTATAACGTATAACGTATAACGTATAACGTATAACGTATAACGTATAACGTATAACGTATAACGTATAACGTATAACGTATAACGTATAACGTATAACGTATAACGTATAACGTATAACGTATAACGCAGAACGCATAACGCATAACGCATAACGCATAACGCATAACGCATAACGTATAACGCATAACGCATAACGCATAACACATAACGCATAACACATAACGCATAACGTATAACGTATAACGTATAACGTATAACGTATAACGTATAACGTATAACGTATAACATATAACGTATAACGTATAACGTATAACGTATAACGTATAACGTATAACGTATAACGTATAACGTATAACGTATAACGTATAACGTATAACGTATAACGTATAACGTATAACGCAGAACGCATAACGCATAACGCATAACGCATAACGCATAACGCATAACGTATAACGCATAACGCATAACGCATATCCCATAACGCATAACGCAAACGTATAACGCATAACGAACAACGCATAACACATAACGCATAACACATAACGCATAACGTATAACGTATAACGTATAACGTATAACGTATAACGTATAACGTATAACGTATAACGTATAACGTATAACGTATAACGTATAACGTATAACGTATAACGTATAACGTATAACGTATAACGTATAACGTATAACGTATAACGTATAACGTATAACGTATAACGTATAACGTATAACGTATAACGTATAACGTATAACGTATAACGTATAACGTATAACGTATAACGTATAACGTATAACGTATAACGTATAACGTATAACGTATAACGTATAACGTATAACGTATAACGTATAACGTATAACGTATAACGTTTAACGTATAACGTATAACGTATAACGTATAACGTATAACGTATAACGTATAACGTATAACGTATAACGTATAACGTATAACGTATAACGTATAACGTATAACGTATAACGTATAACGTATAACGTATAACGTATAACGTATAACGTATAACGTATAACGTATAACGTATAACGTATAACGTATAACGTATAATGTATAACGTATAACGTATAACGTATAACGTATAACGTATAACGCAGAACGCATAACGCATAACGCATAACGCATAACGCATAACGTATAACGTATAACGTATAACGTATAACGTATAACGTATAACGTATAACGTATAACGTATAACGTATAACGTATAACGTATAATGTATAACGCATAACGCATAACGCATAACGCATAACGCATAACGCATAACGCATAACGCATAACGCATAACGCAAACGTATAACGCATAACGAACAACGCATAACACATAACGCATAACACATAACGCATAACGTATAACGTATAACGTATAACGTATAACGTATAACGTATAACGTATAACGTATAACGTATAACGTATAACGTATAACGTATAACGTATAACGTATAACGTATAACGTATAACGTATAACGTATAACGTATAACGTATAACGTATAACGTATAACGTATAACGCAGAACGCATAACGCATAACGCATAACGCATAACGCATAACGCATAACGTATAACGCATAACGCATAACGCATATCCCATAACGCATAACGCAAACGTATAACGCATAACGAACAACGCATAACACATAACGCATAACACATAACGCATAACGTATAACGTATAACGTATAACGTATAACGTATAACGTATAACGTATAACGTATAACGTATAACGTATAACGTATAACGTATAACGTATAACGTATAACGTATGACGTATAACGTATAACGTATAACGTATAACGTATAACGTATAACGTATAACGTATAACGTATAACGTATAACGTATAACGTATAACGTATAACGTATAACGTATAACGTATAACGTATAACGTATAACGTATAACGTATAACGTATAACGTATAACGTATAACGTATAACGTATAACGTATAACGTATAACGTATAACGTATAACGTATAACGTATAACGTATAACGTATAACGTACAGCGTATAACGTATAACGTATAACGTATAACGTATAACGTATAACGTATAACGTATAACGTATAACGTATAACGTATAACGTATAACGTATAACGTATAACGTATAACGTATAACGTATAACGTATAACGTATAACGTATAACGTATAACGTATAACGTATAACGTATAACGTATAACGTATAACGTATAACGTATAACGTATAACGTATAACGTATAACGTATAACGTATAACGTATAACGTATAACGTATAACGTATAACGTATAACGTATAACGTATAACGTATAACGTATAACGTATAACGTATAACGTATAACGTATAACGTATAACGTATAACGTATAACGTTTAACGTATAACGTATAACGTATAACGTATAACGTATAACGTATAACGTATAACGTATAACGTATAACGTATAACGTATAACGTATAACGTATAACGTATAACGTATAACGTATAACGTATAACGTATAACGTATAACGTATAACGTATAACGTATAACGTATAACGTATAACGTATAACGTATAACGTATAACGTATAACGTATAACGTATAACGTATAACGTATAACGCAGAACGCATAACGCATAACGCATAACGCATAACGCATAACGCATAACGTATAACGCATAACGGACAACGTACAACGTACAACGTACAACGTACAACGTACAACGTACAACGTACAACGTACAACGTACAACGTACAACGTACAACGTACAACGTACAACGTACAACGTACAACGTACAACGTACAACGTACAACGTACAACGTACAACGTACAACGTACAACGTACAACGTACAACGTACAACGTACAACGTACAACGTACAACGTACAACGTACAACGTACAACGTACAACGTACAACGTACAACGTACAACGTACAACGTACAACGTACAACGTACAACGTACAACGTACAACGTACAACGTACAACGTACAACGTACAACGTACAAATTACAACGTACAACGTACAACGTACAACGTACAACGTACAACGTACAACGTACAACGTACAACGTACAACGTACAACGTACAACGTACAACGTACAACGTACAACGTACAACGTACAACGTACAACGTACAACGTACAACGTACAACGCAGAACGTGTAACGTATAACGTATATCGAATAACGTACAGCGTATAACGCATAACGCAAACGCATAACGCAGAACGCATAACGCATAACGCATAACGCATAACGCATAACGTATAACGCATAACGCATAACGCATATCCCATAACGCATAACGCAAACGTATAACGCATAACGAACAACGCATAACGCATAATGCATAACACATAACGCATAACACATAACGCATAACGTATAACGTATAACGTATAACGTATAACGTATAACGTATAACGTATAACGTATAACGTATAACGTATAACGTATAACGTATAACGTATAACGTATAACGTATAACGTATAACGTATAACGTATAACGTATAACGTATAACGTATAACGTATAACGTATAACGTATAACGTATAACGTATAACGTATAACGTATAACGTATAACGCAGAACGCATAACGCATAACGCATAACGCATAACGCATAACGCATAACGCATAACGCATAACGCATAACGCATAACGCATAACGCATAACACATAACGCATAACGTATAACGTATAACGTATAACGTATAACGTATAACGTATAACGTATAACGTATAACGTATAACGTATAACGTATAACGTATAACGTATAACGTATAACGTATAACGTATAACGTATAACGTATAACGTATAACGTATAACGTATAACGTATAACGTATAACGTATAACGCAGAACGCATAACGCATAACGCATAACGCATAACGCATAACGTATAACGTATAACGTATAACGTATAACGTATAACGTATAACGTATAACGTATAACGTATAACGTATAACGTATAACGTATAACGTATAACGTATAACGTATAACGTATAACGTATAACGTATAACGTATAACGTATAACGTATAACGCAGAACGCATAACGCATAACGCATAACGCATAACGCATAACGCATAACGCATAACGCATAACGCATAACGCATAACACATAACGCATAACACATAACGCATAACGTATAACGTATAACGTATAACGTATAACGTATAACGTATAACGTATAACGTATAACGTATAACGTATAACGTATAACGTATAACGTATAACGTATAACGTATAACGTATAACGTATAACGTATAACGTATAACGTATAACGTATAACGTATAACGCAGAACGCATAACGCATAACGCATAACGCATAACGCATAACGCATAACGTATAACGCATAACGCATAACGCATATCCCATAACGCATAACGCAAACGTATAACGCATAACGAACAACGCATAACACATAACGCATAACACATAACGCATAACGTATAACGTATAACGTATAACGTATAACGTATAACGTATAACGTATAACGTATAACGTATAACGTATAACGTATAACGTATAACGTATAACGTATAACGTATAACGTATAACGTATAACGTATAACGTATAACGTATAACGTATAACGTATAACGTATAACGTATAACGTATAACGTATAACGTATAACGTATAACGTATAACGTATAACGTATAACGTATAACGTATAACGTATAACGTATAACGTATAACGTATAACGTATAACGTATAACGTATAACGTATAACGTATAACGTATAACGTATAACGTTAACGTATAACGTATAACGTATAACGTATAACGTATAACGTATAACGTATAACGTATAACGTATAACGTATAACGTATAACGTATAACGTATAACGTATAACGTATAACGTATAACGTATAACGTATAACGTATAACGTATAACGTATAACGTATAACGTATAACGTATAACGTATAATGTATAACGTATAACGTATAACGTATAACGTATAACGTATAACGCATAACGCATAACGCATAACGCATAACGCATAACGCATAACGTATAACGTATAACGTATAACGTATAACGTATAACGTATAACGTATAACGTATAACGTATAACGTATAACGTATAACGTATAATGTATAACGCATAACGCATAACGCATAACGTATAACGCATAACGCATAACGCATAACGCATAACGCATAACGCAAACGTATAACGCATAACGAACAACGCATAACGCATAACGCATAACACATAACGCATAACGTATAACGTATAACGTATAACGTATAACGTATAACGTATAACGTATAACGTATAACGTATAACGTATAACGTATAACGTATAACGTATAACGTATAACGTATAACGTATAACGTATAACGTATAACGTATAACGTATAACGTATAACGTATAACGTATAACGTATAACGTATAACGCAGAACGCATAACGCATAACGCATAACGCATAACGCATAACGCATAACGTATAACGCATAACGCATAACGCATAACCCATAACGCATAACGCAAACGTATAACGCATAACGAACAACGCATAACGCATAACGCATAACGCATAACGCATAACGTATAACGTATAACGTATAACGTATAACGTATAACGTATAACGTATAACGTATAACGTATAACGTATAACGTATAACGTATAACGTATAACGTATAACGTATGACGTATAACGTATAACGTATAACGTATAACGTATAACGTATAACGTATAACGTATAACGTATAACGTATAACGTATAACGTATAACGTATAACGTATAACGTATAACGTATAACGTATAACGTATAACGTATAACGTATAAACGTATAACGTATAACGTATAACGTATAACGTATAACGTATAACGTATAACGTATAACGTATAACGTATAACGTATAACGTATAACGTATAACGTATAACGTACAGCGTATAACGTATAACGTATAACGTATAACGTATAACGTATAACGTATAACGTATAACGTATAACGTATAACGTATAACGTATAACGTATAACGTATAACGTATAACGTATAACGTATAACGTATAACGTATAACGTATAACGTATAACGTATAACGTATAACGTATAACGTATAACGTATAACGTATAACGTATAACGTATAACGTATAACGTATAACGTATAACGTATAAACGTAAACGTATAACGTATAACGTATAACGTATAACGTATAACGTATAACGTATAACGTATAACGTATAACGTATAACGTATAACGTATAACGTATAACGTATAACGTATAACGTATACGTAACGTATAACGTATAACGTATAACGTATAACGTATAACGTATAACGTATAACGTATAACGTATAACGTATAACGTATAACGTATAACGTATAACGTATAACGTATAACGTATAACGTATAACGTATAACGTATAACGTATAACGTATAACGTATAACGTATAACGTATAACGTATAACGTATAACGTATAACGTATAACGTATAACGTATAACGTATAACGTATAACGTATAACGTATAACGTATAACGTATAACGTATAACGCAGAACGCATAACGCATAACGCATAACGCATAACGCATAACGCATAACGTATAACGCATAACGCATAACGCATATCCCATAACGCATAACGCAAACGTATAACGCATAACGAACAACGCATAACACATAACGCATAACACATAACGCATAACGTATAACGTATAACGTATAACGTATAACGTATAACGTATAACGTATAACGTATAACGTATAACGTATAACGTATAACGTATAACGAATAACGTATAACGTATAACGTACAGCGTATAACGTATAACGTATAACGTATAACGTATAACGTATAACGTATAACGTATAACGTATAACGTATAACGTATAACGTATATAACGTATAACGTATAACGTATAACGTATAACGTATAACGTATAACGTATAACGTATAACGTATAACGTATAACGTATAACGTATAACGTTAACGTATAACGTATAACGTATAACGTATAACGTATAACGTATAACGTATAACGTATAACGTATAACGTATAACGTATAACGTATAACGTATAACGTATAACGTATAACGTATAACGTTTAAACGTATAACGTATAACGTATAACGTATAACGTATAACGTATAACGTATAACGTATAACGTATAACGTATAACGTATAACGTATAACGTATAACGTATAACGTATAACGTATAACGTATAACGTATAACGTATAACGTATAACGTATAACGTATAACGTATAACGTATAACGTATAACGTATAACGTATAACGTATAACGTTTAACGTATAACGTATAACGTATAACGTATAACGTATAACGTATAACGTATAACGTATAACGTAATAACGTATAACGTATAACGTATAACGTATAACGTATAACGTATAACGTATAACGTATAACGTATAACGTATAACGTATAACGTATAACGTATAACGTATAACGTATAACGTATAACGTATAACGTATAACGTATAACGTACAACGTACAACGTACAACGTACAACGTACAACGTACAACGTACAACGTACAACGTACAACGTACAACGTACACGTACAACGTACAACGTACAACGTACAACGTACAACGTACAACGTACAACGTACAACGTACAACGTACAACGTACAACGTACAACGTACAACGTACAACGTACAAAACGTACAACGTACAACGTACAACGTACAACGTACAACGTACAACGTACAACGTACAACGTACAACGTACAACGTACAACGTACAACGTACAACGTACAACGTACAACGTACAACGTACAACGTACAACGTACAACGTACAACGTACAACGTACAACGTACAACGTACAACGTACAACGTACAACGTACAACGTACAACGTACAACGTTACAACGTACAACGTACAACGTACAACGTACAACGTACAACGTACAACGTACAACGTACAACGTACAACGTACAACGTACAACGTACAACGTACAACGTACAACGTACAACGTACAACGTACAACGTACAACGTACAACGTACAACGTACAAAGAACAACGTACAACGTACAACGTACAACGTACAAATTACAACGTACAACGTACAACGTACAACGTACAACGTACAACGTACAACGTACAACGTACAACGTACAACGTACAACGTACAACGTACAACGTACAACGTACAACGTACAACGTACAACGTACAACGCAGAACGTGTAACGTATAACGTATATCGAATAACGTACAAGCGTATAACGCATAACGCAAACCCATAACGCAGAACGCATAACGCATAACGCATAACGCATAACGCATAACGTATAACGCATAACGCATAACGCATATCCCATAACGCATAACGCAAACGTATAACGTAAACGCATAACGCTCAACGCATAACGCATAACACATAACGCATAACGTATAACGTATAACGTATAACGTATAACGTATAACGTATAACGTATAACGTATAACGTATAACGTATAACGTATAACGTATAACGTATAACGTATAACGTATAACGTATAACGTATAACGTATAACGTATAACGTATAACGTATAACGTATAACGTATAACGTATAACGTATAAACCAATAACGTATAACGCATAACGCATAACGTATAACGCAGAACGCATAACGCATAACGCATAACGCATAACGCATAACGCATAACGTATAACGCATAACGCATAACGCATATCCCATAACGCATAACGCAAACGTATAACGCATAACGAACAACGCATAACACATAACGCATAATACATAACGCATAACGTATAACGTATAACGTATAACGTATAACGTATAACGTATAACGTATACCGTATAACGTATAACGTATAACGTATAACGTATAACGTATAACGTATAACGTATAACGTATAACGTATAACGTATAACGTATAACGTATAACGTATAACGTATAACGTATAACGTATAACGTATAACGTATAACGTATAACGTATAACGTTATAACGTATAACGTATAACGTATAACGTATAACGTATAACGTATAACGTATAACGTATAACGTATAACGTATAACGTATAACGTATAACGTATAACGTATAACGTATAACGTATAACGTATAACGTACAGCGTATAACGTATAACGTATAACGTATAACGTATAACGTATAACGTATAACGTATAACGTATAACGTATAACGTATAACGTATAACGTATAACGTATAACGTATAACGTATAACGTATAACGTATAACGTATAACGTATAACGTATAACGTATAACGTATAACGTAGTAACGTATAACGTATAACGTATAACGTATAACGTATAACGTATAACGTATAACGTATAACGTATAACGTATAACGTATAACGTATAACGTATAACGTATAACGTATAACGTATAACGTATAACGTATAACGTATAACGTATAACGTATAACGTATAACGTATAACGTATAACGTATAACGTATAACGTATAACGTATAACGTATAACGTTTAACGTATAACGTATAACGTATAACGTATAACGTATAACGTATAACGTATAACGTATAACGTATAACGTATAACGTATAACGTATAACGTATAACGTATAACGTATAACGTATAACGTATAACGTATAACGTATAACGTATAACGTGTATAACGTATAACGTATAACGTATAACGTATAACGTATAACGTATAACGTATAACGTATAACGTATAACGTATAACGTATAACGTATAACGTATAACGTATAACGTATAACGTATAACGTATAACGTATAACGTATAACGTATAACGTATAACGTATAACGTATAACGTATAACGTATAACGCAGAACGCATAACGCATAACGCATAACGCATAACGCATAACGCATAACGTATAACGCATAACGCATAACGCATATCCCATAACGCATAACGCATAACGCATAACGCATATCCCATAACGCATAACGCAAACGTATAACGCATAACGAACAACGCATAACGCATAATGCATAACACATAACGCATAACACATAACGCATAACGTATAACGTATAACGTATAACGTATAACGTATAACGTATAACGTATAACGTATAACGTATAACGTATAACGTATAACGTATAACGTATAACGTATAACGTATAACGTATAACGTATAACGTATAACGTATAACGTATAACGTATAACGTATAACGTATAACGTATAACGTATAACGTATAACGTATAACGTATAACGTATAACGTATAACGTATAACGTATAACGTATAACGTATAACGTATAACGTATAACGTATAACGTATAACGTATAACGTATAACGTATAACGTATAACGTATAACGTATAACGTATAACGTATAACGTATAACGTATAACGTATAACGTATAACGTATAACGTATAACGTATAACGTATAACGTATAACGTATAACGTATAACGCATAACGCATAACGCATAACGCATAACGCATAACGCATAACGTATAACGCATAACGCATAACGCATATCCAATAACGCATAACGCAAACGTATAACGCACAACGCATAACGCATAACGAACAACGCATAACGCATAATGCATAACACATAACGCATAACACATAACGCATAACGTATAACGTATAACGTATAACGTATAACGTATAACGTATAACGTATAACGTATAACGTATAACGTATAACGTATAACGTATAACGTACAACGTACAACGTACAACGTACAACGTACAACGTACAACGTACAACGTACAACGTACAACGTACAACGTACAACGTACAACGTACAACGTACAACGTACAACGTACAACGTACAACGTACAACGTACAACGTACAACGTACAACGTACAACGTACAACGTACAACGTACAACGTACAACGTACAACGTACAACGTACAACGTACAACGTACAACGTACAACGTACAACGTACAACGTACAACGTACAACGTACAACGTACAACGTACAACGTACAACGTACAACGTACAACGTACAACGTACAACGTACAAATTACAACGTACAACGTACAACGTACAACGTACAACGTACAACGTACAACGTACAACGTACAACGTACAACGTACAACGTACAACGTACAACGTACAACGTACAACGTACAACGTACAACGTACAACGTACAACGTACAACGTACAACGTACAACGTACAACGTACAACGTACAACGTACAACGTACAACGTACAACGTACAACGTACAACGTACAACGTACAACGCAGAACGTGTAACGTATAACGTATATCGAATAACGTACAGCGTATAACGCATAACGCAAACGCATAACGCAGAACGCATAACGCATAACGCATAACGCATAACGCATAACGTATAACGCATAACGCATAACGCATAACGCATAACGCATAACGCAAACGTATAACGTATAACGTATAACGTATAACGTATAACGTATAACGTATAACGTATAACGTATAACGTATAACGTATAACGTATAACGTATAACGTATAACGTATAACGTATAACGTATAACGTATAACGTATAACGTATAACGTATAACGTATAACGTATAACGTATAACGTTTAACGTATAACGTATAACGTATAACGTATAACGTATAACGTATAACGTATAACGTATAACGTATAACGTATAACGTATAACGTATAACGTATAACGTATAACGTATAACGTATAACGTATAACGTATAACGTATAACGTATAACGTATAACGTATAACGTATAACGTATAACGTATAACGTATAACGTATAACGTATAACGTATAACGTATAACGTATAACGTATAACGTATAACGTATAACGTATAACGTATAACGTATAACGTATAACGTATAACGTATAACGTATAACGTATAACGTATAACGTATAACGTATAACGTATAACGTATAACGTATAACGTATAACGTATAACGTATAACGTATAACGTATAACGCAGAACGCATAACGCATAACGCATAACGCATAACGCATAACGTATAACGCATAACGCATAACGCATATCCCATAACGCATAACGCAAACGTATAACGCATAACGAACAACGCATAACACATAACGCATAACACATAACGCATAACGTATAACGTATAACGTATAACGTATAACGTATAACGTATAACGTATAACGTATAACGTATAACGTATAACGTATAACGTATAACGTATAACGTATAACGTATAACGTATAACGTATAACGAACGTATAACGTATAACGTATAACGTATAACGTATAACGTATAACGTATAACGTATAACGTATAACGTATAACGTATAACGTATAACGTATAACGTATAACGTATAACGTATAACGTATAACGTATAACGTATAACGTACAGCGTATAACGTATAACGTACAGCGTATAACGTATAACGTACAGCGTATAACGTATAACGTATAACGTATAACGTATAACGTATAACGTATAACGTATAACGTATAACGTATAACGTATAACGTATAACGTATAACGTATAACGTATAACGTATAACGTATAACGTATAACGTATAACGTATAACGTATAACGTATAACGTATAACGTATAACGTATAACGTATAACGTATAACGTATAACGTATAACGTATAACGTATAACGTATAACGTATAACGTATAACGTATAACGTATAACGTATAACGTATAACGTATAACGTATAACGTATAACGTATAACGTATAACGTATAACGTATAACGTATAACGTATAACGTATAACGTATAACGTATAACGTATAACGTATAACGTATAACGTATAACGTATAAGAACGTATAACGTATAACGTATAACGTATAACGTATAACGTATAACGTATAACGTATAACGTATAACGTATAACGTATAACGTATAACGTATAACGTATAACGTATAACGTATAACGTATAACGTATAACGTATAACGTATAACGTATAACGTATAACGTATAACGTATAACGTATAACGTATAACGTATAACGTATAACGTATAACGTATAACGTATAACGTATAACGTATAACGTATAACGTATAACGTATAACGTATAACGTATAACGTATAACGTATAACGTATAACGTATAACGTATAACGTATAACGTATAACGTATAACGTATAACGTATAACGTATAACGTATAACGTATAACGTATAACGTATAACGTATAACGTATAACGTATAACGTATAACGTATAACGTATAACGTATAACGTATAACGTATAACGTATAACGTATAACGTATAACGTATAACGTATAACGTATAACGTATAACGTATAACGTATAACGTATAACGTATAACGTATAACGTATAACGTATAACGTATAACGTATAACGTATAACGTATAACGTATAACGTATAACGTATAACGTATAACGTATAACGTATAACGTATAACGTATAACGTATAACGTATAACGTATAACGTATAACGTATAACGTATAACGTATAACGTATAACGTATAACGTACAACGTACAACGTACAACGTACAACGTACAACGCAGAACGTGTAACGTATAACGTATATCGAATAACGTACAGCGTATAACGCATAACGCAAACGCATAACGCAGAACGCATAACGCATAACGCATAACGCATAACGCATAACGCATAACGTATAACGCATAACGCATAACGCATATCCCATAACGCATAACGCAAACGTATAACGCATAACGAACAACGCATAACGCATAATGCATAACACATAACGCATAACACATAACGCATAACGTATAACGTATAACGTATAACGTATAACGTATAACGTATAACGTATAACGTATAACGTATAACGTATAACGTATAACGTATAACGTATAACGTATAACGTATAACGTATAACGTATAACGTATAACGTATAACGTATAACGTATAACGTATAACGTATAACGTATAACGTATAACGTATAACGTATAACGTATAACGTATAACGTATAACGTATAACGTATAACGTATAACGTATAACGTATAACGTATAACGTAGAACGTACAACGTACAACGTACAACGTACAACGTACAACGTACAACGTACAACGTACAACGTACAACGTACAACGTACAACGTACAACGTACAACGTACAACGTACAACGTACAACGTACAACGTACAACGTACAACGTACAACGTACAACGTACAACGTACAACGTACAACGTACAACGTACAACGTACAACGTACAACGTACAACGTACAACGTACAACGTACAACGTACAACGTACAACGTACAACGTACAACGTACAACGTACAACGTACAACGTACAACGTACAACGTACAACGTACAACGTACAACGTACAACGTACAACGTACAACGTACAACGTACAACGTACAACGTACAACGTACAACGTACAACGCAGAACGTGTAACGTATAACGTATATCGAATAACGTACAGCGTATAACGCATAACGCAAACGCATAACGCAGAACGCATAACGCATAACGCATAACGCATAACGCATAACGCATAACGTATAACGCATAACGCATAACGCATATCCCATAACGCATAACGCAAACGTATAACGCATAACGAACAACGCATAACGCATAATGCATAACACATAACGCATAACACATAACGCATAACGTATAACGTATAACGTATAACGTATAACGTATAACGTATAACGTATAACGTATAACGTATAACGTATAACGTATAACGTATAACGTATAACGTATAACGTATAACGTATAACGTATAACGTATAACGTATAACGTATAACGTATAACGTATAACGTATAACGTATAACGTATAACGTATAACGTATAACGTATAACGTATAACGTATAACGTATAACGTATAACGTATAACGTATAACGTATAACGTATAACGTATAACGTATAACGTATAACGTATAACGTATAACGTATAACGTATAACGTATAACGTATAACGTATAACGTATAACGTATAACGTATAACGTATAACGTATAACGTATAACGTATAACGTATAACGTATAACGTATAACGTATAACGTATAACGTATAACGTATAACGTATAACGTATAACGTATAACGTATAACGTATAACGTATAACGTATAACGTATAACGTATAACGTATAACGTATAACGTATAACGTATAACGTATAACGTATAACGTATAACGTATAACGTATAACGTATAACGTATAACGTATAACGTATAACGTATAACGTATAACGTATAACGTATAACGTATAACGTATAACGTATAACGTATAACGTATAACGTATAACGTATAACGTATAACGTATAACGTATAACGTATAACGTATAACGTATAACGTATAACGTATAACGTATAACGTATAACGTATAACGTATAACGTATAACGTATAACGTATAACGTATAACGTATAACGTATAACGTATAACGTATAACGTATAACGTATAACGTATAACGTATAACGTATAACGTATAACGTATAACGTATAACGTATAACGTACAACGTACAACGTACAACGTACAACGTACAACGCAGAACGTGTAACGTATAACGTATATCGAATAACGTACAGCGTATAACGCATAACGCAAACGCATAACGCAGAACGCATAACGCATAACGCATAACGCATAACGCATAACGCATAACGTATAACGCATAACGCATAACGCATATCCCATAACGCATAACGCAAACGTATAACGCATAACGAACAACGCATAACGCATAATGCATAACGCATAACGCATAACACATAACGCATAACGTATAACGTATAACGTATAACGTATAACGTATAACGTATAACGTATAACGTATAACGTATAACGTATAACGTATAACGTATAACGTATAACGTATAACGTATAACGTATAACGTATAACGTATAACGTATAACGTATAACGTATAACGTATAACGTATAACGTATAACGTATAACGTATAACGTATAACGTATAACGTATAACGTATAACGTATAACGTATAACGTATAACGTATAACGTATAACGTATAACGTATAACGTATAACGTATAACGTATAACGTATAACGTATAACGTATAACGTATAACGTATAACGTATAACGTATAACGTATAACGTATAACGTATAACGTATAACGTATAACGTATAACGTATAACGTATAACGTATAACGTATAACGTATAACGTATAACGTATAACGTATAACGTATAACGTATAACGTATAACGTATAACGTATAACGTATAACGTATAACGTATAACGTATAACGTATAACGTATAACGTATAACGTATAACGTATAACGTATAACGTATAACGTATAACGTATAACGTATAACGTATAACGTATAACGTATAACGTATAACGTATAACGTATAACGTATAACGTATAACGTATAACGTATAACGTATAACGTATAACGTATAACGTATAACGTATAACGTATAACGTATAACGTATAACGTATAACGTATAACGTATAACGTATAACGTATAACGTATAACGTATAACGTATAACGTATAACGTATAACGTATAACGTATAACGTATAACGTATAACGTATAACGTATAACGTATAACGTATAACGTATAACGTATAACGTATAACGTATAACGTATAACGTATAACGTATAACGTATAACGTATAACGTATAACGTATAACGTATAACGTATAACGTATAACGTATAACGTATAACGTATAACGTATAACGTATAACGTATAACGTATAACGTATAACGTATAACGTATAACGTATAACGTATAACGTATAACGTATAACGTATAACGTATAACGTATAACGTATAACGTATAACGTATAACGTATAACGTATAACGTATAACGTATAACGTATAACGTATAACGTATAACGTATAACGTATAACGTATAACGTATAACGTATAACGTATAACGTATAACGTATAACGTATAACGTATAACGTATAACGTATAACGTATAACGTATAACGTATAACGTATAACGTATAACGTATAACGTATAACGTATAACGTATAACGTATAACGTATAACGTATAACGTATAACGTATAACGTATAACGTATAACGTATAACGTATAACGTATAACGTATAACGTATAACGTATAACGTATAACGTATAACGTATAACGTATAACGTATAACGTATAACGTATAACGTATAACGTATAACGTATAACGTATAACGTATAACGTATAACGTATAACGTATAACGTATAACGTATAACGTATAACGTATAACGTATAACGTATAACGTATAACGTATAACGTACAACGTACAACGTACAACGTACAACGTACAACGCAGAACGTGTAACGTATAACGTATATCGTATAACGTACAGCGTATAACGCATAACGCATAACGCATAACGCATAACGCATAACGCATAACGCATAACGCATATCCCATAACGCATAACGCAAACGTATAACGCATAACGAACAACGCATAACGCATAATGCATAACACATAACGCATAACACATAACGCATAACGTATAACGTATAACGTATAACGTATAACGTATAACGTATAACGTATAACGTATAACGTATAACGTATAACGTATAACGTATAACGTATAACGTATAACGTATAACGTATAACGTATAACGTATAACGTATAACGTATAACGTATAACGTATAACGTATAACGTATAACGTATAACGTATAACGTATAACGTATAACGTATAACGTATAACGTATAACGTATAACGTATAACGTATAACGTATAACGTATAACGTATAACGTATAACGTATAACGTATAACGTATAACGTATAACGTATAACGTATAACGTATAGCGTATAACGTATAACGTATAGCGCATAACGTGTAACGTATAACGTTTAACGTACAATGTACAAAGTATAACGTGTATCGTATAACGTGTAACGTTTAACGTACAATGTACAACGTATAACGTATAACGTATAACGTATAACGTATAACGTATAACGTATAACGTATAACGTATAACGTATAACGTATAACGTATAACGTATAACGTATAACGTATAACGTATAACGTATAACGTATAACGTATAACGTATAACGTATAACGTATAACGTATAACGTATAACGTATAACGTATAACGTATAACGTATAACGTATAACGTATAACGTATAACGTATAACGTATAACGTATAACGTATAACGTATAACGTATAACGTATAACGTATAACGTATAACGTATAACGTATAACGTATAACGTATAACGTATAACGTATAACGTATAACGTATAACGTATAACGTATAACGTATAACGTATAACGTATAACGTATAACGTATAACGTATAACGTATAACGTATAACGTATAACGTATAACGTATAACGTATAACGTATAACGTATAACGTATAACGTATAACGTATAACGTATAACGTATAACGTATAACGTATAACGTATAACGTATAACGTATAACGTATAACGTATAACGTATAACGTATAACGTATAACGTATAACGTATAACGTATAACGTATAACGTATAACGTATAACGTATAACGTATAACGTATAACGTATAACGTATAACGTATAACGTATAACGTATAACGTATAACGTATAACGTATAACGTATAACGTATAACGTATAACGTATAACGTATAACGTATAACGTATAACGTATAACGTATAACGTATAACGTATAACGTATAACGTATAACGTATAACGTATAACGTATAACGTATAACGTATAACGTATAACGTATAACGTATAACGTATAACGTATAACGTATAACGTATAACGTATAACGTATAACGTATAACGTATAACGTATAACGTATAACGTATAACGTATAACGTATAACGTATAACGTATAACGTATAACGTATAACGTATAACGTATAACGTATAACGTATAACGTATAACGTATAACGTATAACGTATAACGTATAACGTACAACGTACAACGTACAACGTACAACGTACAACGCAGAACGTATAACGTATAACGTATATCGTATAACGTACAGCGTATAACGCATAACGCATAACGCATAACGCATAACGTATAACGCATAACGCATAACGCATATCCCATAACGCATAACGCAAACGTATAACGCATAACGAACAACGCATAACGCATAATGCATAACACATAACGCATAACACATAACGCATAACGTATAACGTATAACGTATAACGTATAACGTATAACGTATAACGTATAACGTATAACGTATAACGTATAACGTATAACGTATAACGTATAACGTATAACGTATAACGTATAACGTATAACGTATAACGTATAACGTATAACGTATAACGTATAACGTATAACGTATAACGTATAACGTATAACGTATAACGTATAACGTATAACGTATAACGTATAACGTATAACGTATAACGTATAACGTATAACGTATAACGTATAACGTATAACGTATAACGTATAACGTACAACGTAGAACGTACAACGTACAACGTACAACGTACAACGTACAACGTACAACGTACAACGTACAACGTACAACGTACAACGTACAACGTACAACGTACAACGTACAACGTACAACGTACAACGTACAACGTACAACGTACAACGTACAACGTACAACGTACAACGTACAACGTACAACGTACAACGTACAACGTACAACGTACAACGTACAACGTACAACGTACAACGTACAACGTACAACGTACAACGTACAACGTACAACGTACAACGTACAACGTACAACGTACAACGTACAACGTACAACGTACAACGTACAACGTACAACGTACAACGTACAACGTACAACGTACAACGTACAACGTACAACGTACAACGTACAACGTACAACGTACAACGCAGAACGTGTAACGTATAACGTATATCGAATAACGTACAGCGTATAACGCATAACGCAAACGCATAACGCATAACGCATAACGCATAACGCATAACGCATAACGCATAACGCATAACGCATAACGCATAACGCATAACGCATAACGCATATCCCATAACGCATAACGCAAACGTATAACGCATAACGAACAACGCATAACGCATAATGCATAACACATAACGCATAACACATAACGCATAACGTATAACGTATAACGTATAACGTATAACGTATAACGTATAACGTATAACGTATAACGTATAACGTATAACGTATAACGTATAACGTATAACGTATAACGTATAACGTATAACGTATAACGTATAACGTATAACGTATAACGTATAACGTATAACGTATAACGTATAGCGTATAACGTATAACGTGTAACGTATATCGTTTAACGTACAATGTACAACGTATAACGTGTATCGTATAACGTGTAACTTACGATGTACAACGTATAACGTGTATCGTATAACGTGTAACGTATAACGTATAACGTATAACGTATAACGTATAACGTATAACGTATAACGTATAACGTATAACGTATAACGTATAACGTATAACGTATAACGTATAAGGTATAACGTATAACGTATAACGTATAACGTATAACGTATAACGTATAACGTATAACGTATAACGTATAACGTATAAGGTATAACGTATAACGTATAACGTATAACGTATAACGTATAACGTATAACGTATAACGTTTAACGTATAACGTATATCGTATAACGTATAACGAATAACGTATAACGTATAACGTATAACGTATAACGTATAACGTATAACGTATAACGTATAACGTATAACGTATAACGTATAACGTATAACGTATAACGTATAACGTATAACGTATAACGTATAACGTATAACGTATAACGTATAACGTATAACGTATAACGTATAACGTATAACGTATAACGTATAACGTATAACGTATAACGTATAACGTATAACGTATAACGTATAACGTATAACGTATAACGTATAACGTATAACGTATAACGTATAACGTACAACGTACAACGTACAACGTACAACGTACAACGTACAACGTACAACGTACAACGTACAACGCAGAACGTGTAACGTATAACGTATATCGAATAACGTACAGCGTATAACGCATAACGCAAACGCATAACGCAGAACGCATAACGCATAACGCATAACGCATAACGCATAACGCATAACGCATAACGTATAACGCATAACGCATAACGCATATCCCATAACGCATAACGCAAACGTATAACGCATAACGAACAACGCATAACGCATAATGCATAACACATAACGCATAACACATAACGCATAACGTATAACGTATAACGTATAACGTATAACGTATAACGTATAACGTATACCGTATAACGTATAACGTATAACGTATAACGTATAACGTATAACGTATAACGTATAACGTATAACGTATAACGTATAACGTATAACGTATAACGTATAACGTATAACGTATAACGTATAGCGTATAACGTATAACGTGTAACGTATATCGTTTAACGTACAATGTACAACGTATAACGTGTATCGTATAACGTGTAACGTACGATGTACAACGTATAACGTGTATCGTATAACGTGTAACGTATAACGTATAACGTATAACCTATAACGCATAACGCATAACGCATAACGTATAACGCATAACGCATAACGCATATCCCATAACGCATAACGCAAACGTATAACGCATAACGAACAACGCATAACGCATAATGCATAACACATAACGCATAACACATAACGCATAACGTATAACGTATAACGTATAACGTATAACGTATAACGTATAACGTATAACGTATAACGTATAACGTATAACGTATAACGTATAACGTATAACGTATAACGTATAACGTATAACGTATAACGTATAACGTATAACGTATAACGTATAACGTATAACGTATAACGTATAACGTATAACGTATAACGTATAACGTATAACGTATAACGTATAACGTATAACGTATAACGTATAACGTATAACGTATAACGTATAACGTATAACGTAGAACGTATAACGTATAACGTAGAACGTATAACGTAGAACGTATAACGTAGAACGTATAACGTAGAACGTACAACGTACAACGTACAACGTACAACGTACAACGTACAACGTACAACGTACAACGTACAACGTACAACGTACAACGTACAACGTACAACGTACAACGTACAACGTACAACGTACAACGTACAACGTACAACGTACAACGTACAACGTACAACGTACAACGTACAACGTACAACGTACAACGTACAACGTACAACGTACAACGTACAACGTACAACGTACAACGTACAACGTACAACGTACAACGTACAACGTACAACGTACAACGTACAACGTACAACGTACAACGTACAACGTACAACGTACAACGTACAACGTACAACGTACAACGTACAACGTACAACGTACAACGTACAACGTACAACGTACAACGTACAACGTACAACGTACAACGTACAACGTACAACGTACAACGTACAACGTACAACGTACAACGTACAACGTACAACGTACAACGTACAACGTACAACGCAGAACGTGTAACGTATAACGTATATCGAATAACGTACAGCGTATAACGCATAACGCAAACGCATAACGCAGAACGCATAACGCATAACGCATAACGCATAACGCATAACGCATAACGCATAACGTATAACGCATAACGCATAACGCATATCCCATAACGCATAACGCAAACGTATAACGCATAACGAACAACGCATAACGCATAATGCATAACACATAACGCATAACACATAACGCATAACGTATAACGTATAACGTATAACGTATAACGTATAACGTATAACGTATAACGTATAACGTATAACGTATAACGTATAACGTATAACGTATAACGTATAACGTATAACGTATAACGTATAACGTATAACGTATAACGTATAACGTATAACGTATAACGTATAACGTATAACGTATAACGTATAACGTATAACGTATAACGTATAACGTATAACGTATAACGTATAACGTATAACGTATAGCGTATAACGTATAACGTGTAACGTATATCGTTTAACGTACAATGTACAACGTATAACGTGTATCGTATAACGTGTAACTTACGATGTACAACGTATAACGTGTATCGTATAACGTGTAACGTATAACGTATAACGTATAACGTATAACGTATAACGTATAACGTATAACGTATAACGTATAACGTATAACGTATAACGTATAACGTATAACGTATAACGTATAAGGTATAACGTATAACGTATAACGTATAACGTATAACGTATAACGTATAACGTATAACGTATAACGTATAACGTATAAGGTATAACGTATAACGTATAACGTATAACGTATAACGTATAACGTATAACGTATAACGTTTAACGTATAACGTATATCGTATAACGTATAACGAATAACGTATAACGTATAACGTATAACGTATAACGTATAACGTATAACGTATAACGTATAACGTATAACGTATAACGTATAACGTATAACGTATAACGTATAACATATAACGTATAACGTATAACGTATAACGTATAACGTATAACGTATAACGTATAACGTATAACGTATAACGTATAACGTATAACGTATAACGTATAACGTATAACGTATAACGTATAACGTATAACGTATAACGTATAACGTATAACGTATAACGTATAACGTATAACGTATAACGTATAACGTATAACGTACAACGTACAACGTACAACGTACAACGTACAACGTACAACGTACAACGTACAACGTACAACGCAGAACGTGTAACGTATAACGTATATCGAATAACGTACAGCGTATAACGCATAACGTACAGCGTATAACGCATAACGCAAACGCATAACGCAGAACGCATAACGCATAACGCATAACGCATAACGCATAACGCATAACGCATAACGTATAACGCATAACGCATAACGCATATCCCATAACGCATAACGCAAACGTATAACGCATAACGAACAACGCATAACGCATAATGCATAACACATAACGCATAACACATAACGCATAACGTATAACGTATAACGTATAACGTATAACGTATAACGTATAACGTATAACGTATAACGTATAACGTATAACGTATAACGTATAACGTATAACGTATAACGTATAACGTATAACGTATAACGTATAACGTATAACGTATAACGTATAACGTATAACGTATAGCGTATAACGTATAACGTGTAACGTATATCGTTTAACGTACAATGTACAACGTATAACGTGTATCGTATAACGTGTAACGTACGATGTACAACGTATAACGTGTATCGTATAACGTGTAACGTATAACGTATAACGTATAACCTATAACGTATAACGTATAACGTATAACGTATAACGTATAACGTATAACGTATAACGTATAACGTATAACGTATAACGTATAACGTATAACGTATAACGTATAACGTATAACGTATAACGTATAACGTATAACGTATAACGTATAACGTATAACGTATAACGTATAACGTATAACGTATAACGTATAACGTATAACGTATAACGTATAACGTATAACGTATAACGTATAACGTATAACGTATAACGTATAACGTATAACGTATAACGTATAACGTATAACGTATAACGTATAACGTATAACGTATAACGTATAACGTACAACGTACAACGTACAACGTACAACGCAGAACGCGTAACGTATAACGTACAGCGTATAACGCATAACGCAAACGCATAACGCAGAACGCATAACGCATAACGCATAACGCATAACGCATAACGCATAACGTATAACGCATAACGCATAACGCATATCCCATAACGCATAACGCAAACGTATAACGCATAACGAACAACGCATAACGCATAATGCATAACACATAACGCATAACACATAACGCATAACGTATAACGTATAACGTATAACGTATAACGTATAACGTATAACGTATAACGTATAACGTATAACGTATAACGTATAACGTATAACGTATAACGTATAACGTATAACGTATAACGTATAACGTATAACGTATAACGTATAACGTATAACGTATAACGTATAACGTATAACGTATAACGTATAACGTATAACGTATAACGTATAACGTATAACGTATAACGTATAACGTATAACGTATAACGTATAACGTAGAACGTATAACGTAGAACGTATAACGTAGAACGTATAACGTAGAACGTACAACGTACAACGTACAACATACAACGTACAACGTACAACGTACAAGGTACAACGTACAACGTACAACGTACAACGTACAACGTACAACGTACAACGTACAACGTACAACGTACAACGTACAACGTACAACGTACAACGTACAACGTACAACGTACAACGTACAACGTACAACGTACAACGTACAACGTACAACGTACAACGTACAACGTACAACGTACAACGTACAACGTACAACGTACAACGTACAACGTACAACGTACAACGTACAACGTACAACGTACAACGTACAACGTACAACGTACAACGTACAACGTACAACGTACAACGTACAACGTACAACGTACAACGTACAACGTACAACGTACAACGTACAACGTACAACGCAGAACGTGTAACGTATAACGTATATCGAATAACGTACAGCGTATAACGCATAACGCAAACGCATAACGCAGAACGCATAACGCATAACGCATAACGCATAACGCATAACGCATAACGCATAACGTATAACGCATAACGCATAACGCATATCCCATAACGCATAACGCAAACGTATAACGCATAACGAACAACGCATAACGCATAATGCATAACACATAACGCATAACACATAACGCATAACGTATAACGTATAACGTATAACGTATAACGTATAACGTATAACGTATAACGTATAACGTATAACGTATAACGTATAACGTATAACGTATAACGTATAACGTATAACGTATAACGTATAACGTATAACGTATAACGTATAACGTATAACGTATAACGTATAACGTATAACGTATAACGTATAGCGTATAACGTATAACGTGTAACGTATATCGTTTAACGTACAATGTACAACGTATAACGTGTATCGTATAACGTGTAACGTACGATGTACAACGTATAACGTGTATCGTATAACGTGTAACGTATAACGTATAACGTATAACATATAACGTATAACGTATAACGTATAAGGTATAACGTATAACGTATAACGTATAACGTATAACGTATAACGTATAACGTATAACGTATAACGTATAAGGTATAACGTATAACGTATAACGTATAACGTATAACGTATAACGTATAACGTATAACGTTTAACGTATAACGTATAACGTATAACGTATAACGAATAACGTATAACGTATAACGTATAACGTATAACGTATAACGTATAACGTATAACGTATAACGTATAACGTATAACGTATAACGTATAACGTATAACGTATAACGTATAACGTATAACGTATAACGTATAACGTATAACGTATAACGTATAACGTATAACGTATAACGTATAACGTATAACGTATAACGTATAACGTATAACGTATAACGTATAACGTATAACGTATAACGTATAACGTATAACGTATAACGTATAACGTATAACGTATAACGTATAACGTATAACGTATAACGTATAACGTATAACGTATAACGTATAACGTATAACGTTTAACGTATAACGTATAACGTATAACGTATAACGTATAACGTATAACGTATAACGTATAACGTATAACGTATAACGTATAACGTATAACGTATAACGTATAACGTATAACGTATAACGTATAACGAATTACGTAATAAGTATAACGTATAATGTATAACGTATAACGTATAACGCAGAACGTGTAACGTATAACGTATAACGTACAGCGTATAACGTATATCGAATAACGTAAAACGTATAACGTATAACGTATAACGTATAACGTATAACGTATAACGTATAACGTATAACGTATAACGTATAACGTATTACGTACAGCGTATAACGTATAACGTATAACGTATAACGTATAACGTATAACGTATAACGTATATCGTTTAACGTACAGCGTATAACGTATATCGAATAACGTACTGCGTATAACGTATAACGTATAACGTATAACGCAGAACGTACAACGTACAACGTACAACGTACAACGTACAACGTACAACGTACAACGTACAACGTACAACGTACAACGTACAACGTACAACGTACAACGTACAACGTACAACGTACAACGTACAACGTACAACGTACAACGTACAACGTACAACGTACAACGTACAACGCAGAACGTGTAACGTATAACGTATATCGAATAACGTACAGCGTATAACGCATAACGCAAACGCATAACGCAGAACGCATAACGCATAACGCATAACACATAACGCATAACGCATAACGCATAACGTATAACGCATAACGCATAACGCATATCCCATAACGCATAACGCAAACGTATAACGCATAACGAACAACGCATAACGCATAATGCATAACACATAACGCATAACACATAACGCATAACGTATAACGTATAACGTATAACGTATAACGTATAACGTATAACGTATAACGTATAACGTATAACGTATAACGTATAACGTATAACGTATAACGTATAACGTATAACGTATAACGTATAACGTATAACGTATAACGTATAACGTATAACGTATAACGTATAACGTATAACGTATAACGTATAACGTATAGCGTATAACGTATAACGTGTAACGTATATCGTTTAACGTACAATGTACAACGTATAACGTGTATCGTATAACGTGTAACGTACGATGTACAACGTATAACGTGTATCGTATAACGTGTAACGTATAACGTATAACGTATAACGTACAACGTACAACGTACAACGTACAACGTACAACGTACAACGTACAACGTACAACGTACAACGTACAACGTACAACGTACAACGTACAACGTACAACGTACAACGTACAACGTACAACGTACAACGTACAACGTACAACGTACAACGTACAACGTACAACGTACAACGTACAACGTACAACGTACAACGTACAACGTACAACGTACAACGTACAACGTACAACGTACAACGTACAACGTACAACGTACAACGTACAACGTACAACGTACAACGTACAACGTACAACGCAGAACGTGTAACGTATAACGTATATCGAATAACGTACAGCGTATAACGCATAACGCAAACGCATAACGCAGAACGCATAACGCATAACGCATAACGCATAACGCATAACGCATAACGCATAACGTATAACGCATAACGCATAACGCATATCCCATAACGCATAACGCAAACGTATAACGCATAACGAACAACGCATAACGCATAATGCATAACACATAACGCATAACACATAACGCATAACGTATAACGTATAACGTATAACGTATAACGTATAACGTATAACGTATAACGTATAACGTATAACGTATAACGTATAACGTATAACGTATAACGTATAACGTATAACGTATAACGTATAACGTATAACGTATAACGTATAACGTATAACGTATAACGTATAACGTATAACGTATAACGTATAACGTATAGCGTATAACGTATAACGTGTAACGTATATCGTTTAACGTACAATGTACAACGTATAACGTGTATCGTATAACGTGTAACGTACGATGTACAACGTATAACGTGTATCGTATAACGTGTAACGTATAACGTATAACGTATAACGTATAACGTATAACGTATAACGTATAACGTATAACGTATAACGTATAAGGTATAACGTATAACGTATAACGTATAACGTATAACGTATAACGTATAACGTATAACGTATAACGAATTACGTAATAAGTATAACGTATAACGTACAACGTACAACGTACAACGTACAACGTACAACGTACAACGTACAACGTACAACGTACAACGTACAACGTACAACGTACAACGTACAACGTACAACGTACAACGTACAACGTACAACGCAGAACGTGTAACGTATAACGTATATCGAATAACGTACAGCGTATAACGCATAACGCAAACGCATAACGCAGAACGCATAACGCATAACGCATAACGCATAACGCATAACGCATAACGCATAACGCATAACGCATAACGTATAACGCATAACGCATAACGCATATCCCATAACGCATAACGCAAACGTATAACGCATAACGAACAACGCATAACGCATAATGCATAACACATAACGCATAACACATAACGCATAACGTATAACGTATAACGTATAACGTATAACGTATAACGTATAACGTATAACGTATAACGTATAACGTATAACGTATAACGTATAACGTATAACGTATAACGTATAACGTATAACGTATAACGTATAACGTATAACGTATAACGTATAACGTATAGCGTATAACGTATAACGTGTAACGTATATCGTTTAACGTACAATGTACAACGTATAACGTGTATCGTATAACGTGTAACGTACGATGTACAACGTATAACGTGTATCGTATAACGTGTAATGTATAACGTATAACGTATAACGTATAACGTATAACGTATAACGTATAACGTATAACGTATAACGTATAAGGTATAACGTATAACGTATAACGTATAACGTATAACGTATAACGTATAACGTATAACGAATTACGTAATAAGTATAACGTATAATGTATAACGTATAACGTATAACGCAGAACGTGTAACGTATAACGTATAACGTACAGCGTATAACGTATATCGAATAACGTAAAACGTATAACGTATAACGTATAACGTATAACGTATAACGTATAACGTATAACGTATAACGTATAACGTATAACGTATAACGTATTACGTACAGCGTATAACGTATAACGTATAACGTATAACGTATAACGTATAACGTATATCGTTTAACGTACAGCGTATAACGTATATCGAATAACGTACTGCGTATAACGTATAACGTATAACGTATAACGCAGAACGTGTAACGTATAACGTTTAACGTACAGCGTATAACGTATATCGAATAACGTACTGAATATAACGTATAACGTATACCGTATAACGCAGAACGTGTAACGTATAACGTTTAACGTACAGCGTATAACGTATATCGAATAACGTACTGAATATAACGTATAACGTATACCGTATAACGCAGAACGTGTAACGTATAACGTATAACGTACAGCGTATAACGTATAACGTATAACGTATAACGTATAACGTATAACGTATAACGTATAACGTATAACGTATAACGTGTAACGTGTAACGTGTAACGTATAACGTATAACGTATAACGTATAACGTATAACGTATATCGTATAACGTATAAGGTATAACGTATAACGTATAACGTATAACGTATAACGTATAACGTATAACGTATAACGTATAACGTATAAGGTATAACGTATAACGTATAACGTATAACGTATAACGTATAACGTATAACGTATAACGTATAACGTATAACGTTTAACGTATAACGTATAACGTATAACGTATAACGTATAACGTATAACGTATAACGTATAACGTATAACGTATAACGTATAACGTATAACGTATAACGTATAGCGTATAACGTATAACGTGTAACGTATATCGTTTAACGTACAATGTACAACGTATAACGTGTATCGTATAACGTGTAACGTACGATGTACAACGTATAACGTATATCGAATAACGTACTGCGTATAACGTATAACGTATAACGTATAACGCAGAACGTGTAACGTATAACGTTTAACGTACAGCGTATAACGTATATCGAATAACGTACTGAATATAACGTATAACGTATACCGTATAACGCAGAACGTGTAACGTATAACGTTTAACGTACAGCGTATAACGTATATCGAATAACGTACTGAATATAACGTATAACGTATACCGTATAACGCAGAACGTGTAACGTATAACGTATAACGTACAGCGTATAACGTATAACGTATAACGTATAACGTATAACGTATAACGTATAACGTATAACGTATAACGTATAACGTGTAACGTGTAACGTGTAACGTATAACGTATAACGTATAACGTATAACGTATAACGTATATCGTATAACGTATAAGGTATAACGTATAACGTATAACGTATAACGTATAACGTATAACGTATAACGTATAACGTATAACGTATAAGGTATAACGTATAACGTATAACGTATAACGTATAACGTATAACGTATAACGTATAACGTATAACGTATAACGTTTAACGTATAACGTATAACGTATGACGTATAACGTATAACGTATAACGTATAACGTATAACGTATAACGTTTAACGTATAACGTATAAGGTATAACGTATAACGTATAACGTATAACGTATAACGTATAACGTATAACGTATAACGTATAACGTATAACGTATAACGTATAACGTATAACGTATAACGTTTAACGTATAACGTATAACGTATAACGTATAACGTATAACGTATAACGTATAACGTATAACGTATAACGTATAGCGTATAACGTATAACGTGTAACGTATAACGTTTAACGTACAATGTACAAAGTATAACGTGTATCGTATAACGTGTAACGTATAACGTATAACGTATAACGTATAACGTATAACGTATAACGTATACCGTATAACGTATAACGTATAACGTATAACGTATAACGTATAAAGTATAACGTATAACGTATAACGTATAACGTATAACGTATAACGTATAACGTATAACGTATAACGTATAACGTATAACGTATAACGTATAACGTATAACGTATAACGTATAACGTATTACGTATAACGTATAACGTATAACGTATAACGTATAAGGTATAACGTATAAGGTATAACGTATAAGTTATAACGTATAACGTATAACGTATAACGTATAAGGTATAACGTATAACGTATAACGTATAACGTATAACGTATAACGTATAACGTATAACGTATAACGTATAACGTATAACGTATAACGTATAACGTATAACGTATAACGTATAACGTATAACGTATAACGTATAACGTTTAACGTATAACGTATAACGTATAACGTATAACGTATAACGTATAACGTATAACGTATAACGTATAACGAATTACGTAATAAGTATAACGTATAATGTATAACGTATAACGTATAACGCAGAACGTGTAACGTATAACGTATAACGTACAGCGTATATCGTATATCGAATAACGTAAAACGTATAACGCAGAACGTGTAACGTATATCGTTTAACGTACAGCGTATAACGTATATCGAATAACGTACTGCGTATAACGTATAACGTATAACGTATAACGCAGAACGTGTAACGTATAACGTATAACGTACAGCGTATAACGTATTCCGAATAACTTATAACGCAGAACGTGTAACGTATAACGTTTAACCTACAGCGTATAACGTATATCGAATAACGTACTGCGTATAACGTATAACGTATAACGTATAACGTATAACGTATAACGTATAACGTATAACGTATAACGTATAACGTATAAGGTATAACGTATAACGTATAACGTATAACGTATAACGTATAACGTATAACGTTTAACGTATAACGTATAACGTATAACGTATAACGAATAACGTATAACGTATAACGTATAACGTATAACGTATAACGTATAACGTATAACGTATAGCGCATAACGTGTAACGTATAACGTTTAACGTACAATGTACAAAGTATAACGTATAACGTATAACGTGTAACGTGTAACGTGTAACGTATAACGTATAACGTATAACGTATAACGTATAACGTATAACGTATAACGTATAACGTATAACGTATAACGTATAACGTATAAGGTATAACGTATAACGTATAACGTATAACGTATAACGTATAACGTATAACGTATAACGTATAACGTATAAGGTATAACGTATAACGTATAACGTATAACGTATAACGTATAACGTATAACGTTTAACGTATAACGTATAACGTATAACGTATAACGTATAACGTATAACGTATAACGTATAACGTTTAACGTATAACGTATAAGGTATAACGTATAACGTATAACGTATAACGTATAACGTATAACGTATAACGTATAACGTATAACGTATAACGTTTAACGTATAACGTATAACGTATAACGTATAACGTATAACGTATAACGTATAACGTATAACGTATAACGTATAGCGTATAACGTATAACGTGTAACGTATAACGTTTAACGTTCAATGTACAAAGTATAACGTGTATCGTATAAGGTGTAACGTATAACGTATAACGTATAACGTATAACGTATAACGTATAACGTATACCGTATAACGTATAACGTATAACGTATAACGTATAACGTATAACGTATAACGTATAACGTATAACGTATAACGTATAACGTATAACGTATAACGTATAACGTATAACGTATAACGTATAACGTATAACGTATAACGTATAACGTATAACGTATAACGTATAACGTATAACGTATAACGTATAACGTATAACGTATAACGTATAACGTATAACGTATAACGTATAACGTATAACGTATAACGTATAACGTATAACGTATAACGTATAGCGTATAACGTATAACGTGTAACGTATATCGTTTAACGTACAATGTACAACGTATAACGTGTATCGTATAACGTGTAACGTACGATGTACAACGTATAACGTGTATCGTATAACGTGTAACGTATAACGTATAACGTATAACGTATAACGTATAACGTATAACGTATAACGTATAACGTATAACGTATAACGTATAACGTATAAGGTATAACGTATAACGTATAACGTATAACGTATAACGTATAACGTATAACGTATAACGTATAACGTATAACGTATAAGGTATAACGTATAACGTATAACGTATAACGTATAACGTATAACGTATAACGTATAGCGTATAACGTATAACGTGTAACGTATATCGTTTAACGTACAATGTACAACGTATAACGTGTATCGTATAACGTGTAACGTACGATGTACAACGTATAACGTGTATCGTATAACGTGTAACGTATAACGTATAACGTATAACGTATAACGTATAACGTATAACGTATAACGTATAACGTATAACGTATAACGTATAACGTATAAGGTATAACGTATAACGTATAACGTATAACGTATAACGTATAACGTATAACGTATAACGTATAACGTATAAGGTATAACGTATAACGTATAACGTATAACGTATAACGTATAACGTATAACGTATAACGTTTAACGTATAACGTATAACGTATAACGTATAACGAATAACGTATAACGTATAACGTATAACGTATAACGTATAACGTATAACGTATAACGTATAACGTATAACGTATAACGTATAACGTATAACGTATAACGTATAACGTATAACGTATAACGTATAACGTATAACGTATAACGTATAACGTATAACGTATAACGTATAACGTATAACGTATAACGTATAACGTATAACGTATAACGTATAACGTATAACGTATAACGTATAACGTATAACGTATAACGTATAACGTATAACGTATAACGTATAACGTATAACGTATAACGTATAACGTATAACGTATAACGTATAACGTATAACGTATAACGTATAACGTTTAACGTATAACGTATAACGTATAACGTATAACGTATAACGTATAACGTATAACGTATAACGTATAACGTATAACGTATAACGTATAACGTATAACGTATAACGTATAACGTATAACGTATAACGTATAACGTATAACGAATTACGTAATAAGTATAACGTATAATGTATAACGTATAACGTATAACGCAGAACGTGTAACGTATAACGTATAACGTACAGCGTATAACGTATATCGAATAACGTAAAACGTATAACGTATAACGTATAACGTATAACGTATAACGTATAACGTATAACGTATAACGTATTACGTACAGCGTATAACGTATAACGTATAACGTATAACGTATAACGTGTAACGTATAACGTATAACGTACAGCGTATAACGTATATCGAATAACGTAAAACGTATAACGTATAACGTATAACGTATAACGTATAACGCAGAACGTGTAACGTATAACGTTTAACGTACAGCGTATAACGTATATCGAATAACGTACTGAATATAACGTATAACGTATACCGTATAACGCAGAACGTGTAACGTATATCGTATAACGTATAAGGTATAACGTATAACGTATAACGTATAACGTATAACGTATAACGTATAACGTATAACGTATAAGGTATAACGTATAACGTATAACGTATAACGTATAACGTATAACGTTTAACGTATAACGTATAACGTATAACGTATAACGTATAACGTATAACGTATAACGTATAACGTATAACGTTTAACGTATAACGTATAAGGTATAACGTATAACGTATAACGTATAACGTATAACGTATAACGTATAACGTATAACGTATAACGTATAACGTATAACGTATAACGTATAACGTATAACGTTTAACGTATAACGTATAACGTATAACGTATAACGTATAACGTATACCGTATAACGTATAACGTATAACGTATAGCGTATAACGTATAACGTGTAACGTATAACGTTTAACGTACAATGTACAAAGTATAACGTGTATCGTATAACGTATAACGTATAACGTATAACGTATAACGTATAACGTATAACGTATAACGTATAACGTATAACGTATAACGTATAACGTATAACGTATAACGTTTAACGTATAACGTATAACGTATAACGTATAACGTATAACGTTTAACGTATAACGTATAACGTATAACGTATAACGTATAACGTATAACGTATAACGTATAACGTATAACGTATAACGTATAACGTATAACGTATAACGTATAACGTATAACGTATAACGTATAACGTATAACGTATAACGTATAACGTATAACGTATAACGTATAACGTATAACGTATAACGTATAACGTATAACGTATAACGTATAACGTATAACGTATAACGTATAACGTATAACGTATAACGTATAACGTATAACGTATAACGTATAACGTATAACGTATAACGTATAACGTATAACGTATAACGTATAACGTATAACGTATAACGTATAACGTATAACGTATAACGTATAACGTATAACGTATAACGTATAACGTATAACGTATAACGTATAACGTATAACGTATAACGTATAACGTATAACGTATAACGTATAACGTATAACGTATAACGTATAACGTATAACGTATAACGTATAACGTTTAACGTATAACGTATAACGTATAACGTATAACGTATAACGTATAACGTATAACGTATAACGTATAACGTATAGCGTATAACGTATAACGTGTAACGTATAACGTTTAACGTTCAATGTACAAAGTATAACGTGTATCGTATAAGGTGTAACGTATAACGTATAACGTATAACGTATAACGTATAACGTATAACGTATACCGTATAACGTATAACGTATAACGTATAACGTATAACGTATAACGTATAACGTATAACGTATAACGTATAACGTATAACGTATAACGTATAACGTATAACGTATAACGTATAACGTATAACGTATAACGTATAACGTATAACGTATAACGTATAACGTATAACGTATAACGTATAACGTATAACGTATAACGTATAACGTATAACGTATAACGTATAACGTATAACGTATAACGTATAACGTATAACGTATAACGTATAACGTATATCGTATAACGTATAACGTGTAACGTATATCGTTTAACGTACAATGTACAACGTATAACGTGTATCGTATAACGTGTAACGTACGATGTACAACGTATAACGTGTATCGTATAACGTGTAACGTATAACGTATAACGTATAACGTATAACGTATAACGTATAACGTATAACGTATAACGTATAACGTATAACGTATAACGTATAAGGTATAACGTATAACGTATAACGTATAACGTATAACGTATAACGTATAACGTATAACGTATAACGTATAACGTATAAGGTATAACGTATAACGTATAACGTATAACGTATAACGTATAACGTATAACGTATAGCGTATAACGTATAACGTGTAACGTATATCGTTTAACGTACAATGTACAACGTATAACGTGTATCGTATAACGTGTAACGTACGATGTACAACGTATAACGTGTATCGTATAACGTGTAACGTATAACGTATAACGTATAACGTATAACGTATAACGTATAACGTATAACGTATAACGTATAACGTATAACGTATAACGTATAAGGTATAACGTATAACGTATAACGTATAACGTATAACGTATAACGTATAACGTATAACGTATAACGTATAAGGTATAACGTATAACGTATAACGTATAACGTATAACGTATAACGTATAACGTATAACGTATAACGTATAACGTATAAGGTATAACGTATAACGTATAACGTATAACGTATAACGTATAACGTATAACGTATAACGTATAACGTATAAGGTATAACGTATAACGTATAACGTATAACGTATAACGTATAACGTTTAACGTATAACGTATAACGTATAACGTATAACGTATAACGTATAACGTATAACGTATAACGTATAACGTATAACGTATAACGTTTAACGTATAACGTATAAGGTATAACGTATAACGTATAACGTATAACGTATAACGTATAACGTATAACGTATAACGTATAACGTATAACGTATAACGTATAACGTTTAACGTATAACGTATAACGTATAACGTATAACGTATAACGTATAACGTATAACGTATAACGTATAGCGTATAACGTATAACGTGTAACGTATAACGTTTAACGTTCAATGTACAAAGTATAACGTGTATCGTATAAGGTGTAACGTATAACGTTTAACCTACAGCGTATAACGTATATCGAATAACGTACTGCGTATAACGTATAACGTATAACGTATAACGTATAACGTATAACGTATAACGTATAACGTATAACGTATAACGTATAACGTATAAGGTATAACGTATAACGTATAACGTATAACGTATAACGTATAAGGTATAACGTATGACGTATAACGTATAACGTATAACGTATAACGTATAACTTATAACGTATAACGTATAACGTATAACGTATAACGTATAACGTATAACGTTTAACGTATAACGTATAACGTATAACGTATAACGTATAACGTATAACGTATAACGTATAACGTATAACGTATAACGTATAACGTATAACGTATAACGTATAGCGTATAACGTATAACGTGTAACGTATATCGTTTAACGTACAATGTACAACGTATAACGTGTATCGTATAACGTGTAACGTACGATGTACAACGTATAACGTGTATCGTATAACGTGTAACGTATAACGTATAACGTATAACGTATAACGTATAACGTATAACGTATAACGTATAACGTATAACGTATAACGTATAACGTATAACGTATAAGGTATAACGTATAACGTATAACGTATAACGTATAACGTATAACGTATAACGTATAACGTATAACGTATAACGTATAACGTATAAGGTATAACGTATAACGTATAACGTATAACGTATAACGTATAACGTATAACGTATAACGTTTAACGTATAACGTATAACGTATAACGTATAACGAATAACGTATAACGTATAACGTATAACGTATAACGTATAACGTATAACGTATAACGTATAACGTATAACGTATAACGTATAACGTATAGCGCATAACGTGTAACGTATAACGTTTAACGTACAATGTACAAAGTATAACGTATAACGTATAACGTGTAACGTGTAACGTGTAACGTATAACGTATAACGTATAACGTATAACGTATAACGTATAACGTATAACGTATAACGTATAACGTATAACGTATAACGTATAACGTATAACGTATAACGTATAACGTATAACGTATAACGTATAACGTATAAGGTATAACGTATAACGTATAACGTATAACGTATAACGTATAACGTATAACGTTTAACGTATAACGTATAACGTATAACGTATAACGTATAACGTATAACGTATAACGTATAACGTATAACGTATAACGTATAACGTTTAACGTATAACGTATAACGTATAACGTATAACGTATAACGTTTAACGTATAACGTATAACGTATAACGTATAACGTATAACGTATAACGTATAACGTATAACGTATAACGTTTAACGTATAACGTATAAGGTATAACGTATAACGTATAACGTATAACGTATAACGTATAACGTATAACGTATAACGTATAACGTATAACGTATAACGTATAACGTATAACGTATAACGTATAACGTTTAACGTATAACGTATAACGTATAACGTATAACGTATAACGTATACCGTATAACGTATAACGTATAACGTATAGCGTATAACGTATAACGTGTAACGTATAACGTTTAACGTACAATGTACAAAGCATAACGTGTATCGTATAACGTATAACGTATAACGTATAACGTATAACGTATAACGTATAACGTATAACGTATAACGTATAACGTATAACGTATAACGTATAACGTATAACGTATAACGTATAACGTTTAACGTATAACGTATAACGTATAACGTATAACGTATAACGTTTAACGTATAACGTATAACGTATAACGTATAACGTATAACGTATAACGTATAACGTATAACGTATAACGTATAACGTATAACGTATAACGTATAACGTATAACGTATAACGTATAACGTATAACGTATAACGTATAACGTATAACGTATAACGTATAACGTATAACGTATAACGTATAACGTATAACGTATAACGTATAACGTATAACGTATAACGTATAACGTATAACGTATAACGTATAACGTATAACGTATAACGTATAACGTATAACGTATAACGTATAACGTATAACGTATAACGTATAACGTATAACGTATAACGTATAACGTATAACGTATAACGTATAACGTATAACGTATAACGTATAACGTATAACGTATAACGTATAACGTATAACGTATAACGTATAACGTATAACGTATAACGTATAACGTATAACGTATAACGTATAACGTATAACGTATAACGTATAACGTATAACGTATAACGTATAACGTATAACGTATAACGTATAACGTATAACGTATAACGTTTAACGTATAACGTATAACGTATAACGTATAACGTATAACGTATAACGTATAACGTATAACGTATAAGGTATAACGTATGACGTATAACGTATAACGTATAACGTATAACGTATAACTTATAACGTATAACGTATAACGTATAACGTATAACGTATAACGTATAACGTTTAACGTATAACGTATAACGTATAACGTATAACGTATAACGTATAACGTATAACGTATAACGTATAACGTATAACGTATAACGTATAACGTATAACGTATAGCGTATAACGTATAACGTGTAACGTATATCGTTTAACGTACAATGTACAACGTATAACGTGTATCGTATAACGTGTAACGTACGATGTACAACGTATAACGTGTATCGTATAACGTGTAACGTATAACGTATAACGTATAACGTATAACGTATAACGTATAACGTATAACGTATAACGTATAACGTATAACGTATAACGTATAACGTATAACGTATAAGGTATAACGTATAACGTATAACGTATAACGTATAACGTATAACGTATAACGTATAACGTATAACGTATAACGTATAAGGTATAACGTATAACGTATAACGTATAACGTATAACGTATAACGTATAACGTATAACGTTTAACGTATAACGTATAACGTATAACGTATAACGAATAACGTATAACGTATAACGTATAACGTATAACGTATAACGTATAACGTATAACGTATAACGTATAACGTATAACGTATAACGTATAGCGCATAACGTGTAACGTATAACGTTTAACGTACAATGTACAAAGTATAACGTATAACGTATAACGTGTAACGTGTAACGTGTAACGTATAACGTATAACGTATAACGTATAACGTATAACGTATAACGTATAACGTATAACGTATAAGGTATAACGTATAACGTATAACGTATAACGTATAACGTATAACGTATAACGTATAACGTATAACGTATAAGGTATAACGTATAACGTATAACGTATAACGTATAACGTATAACGTATAACGTTTAACGTATAACGTATAACGTATAACGTATAACGTATAACGTATAACGTATAACGTATAACGTATAACGTATAACGTATAACGTTTAACGTATAACGTATAACGTATAACGTATAACGTATAACGTTTAACGTATAACGTATAACGTATAACGTATAACGTATAACGTATAACGTATAACGTATAACGTATAACGTATAACGTATAACGTTTAACGTATAACGTATAAGGTATAACGTATAACGTATAACGTATAACGTATAACGTATAACGTATAACGTATAACGTATAACGTATAACGTATAACGTATAACGTATAACGTTTAACGTATAACGTATAACGTATAACGTATAACGTATAACGTATACCGTATAACGTATAACGTATAACGTATAGCGTATAACGTATAACGTGTAACGTATAACGTTTAACGTACAATGTACAAAGTATAACGTGTATCGTATAACGTATAACGTATAACGTATAACGTATAACGTATAACGTATAACGTATAACGTATAACGTATAACGTATAACGTATAACGTATAACGTATAACGTATAACGTATAACGTTTAACGTATAACGTATAACGTATAACGTATAACGTATAACGTTTAACGTATAACGTATAACGTATAACGTATAACGTATAACGTATAACGTATAACGTATAACGTATAACGTATAACGTATAACGTATAACGTATAACGTATAACGTATAACGTATAACGTATAACGTATAACGTATAAGGTATAACGTAAAACGTATAACGTATAACGTATAACGTATAACGTATAACGTATAACGTATAACGTATAACGTATAACGTATAACGTATAACGTATAACGTATAACGTATAACGTATAACGTATAACGTATAACGTATAACGTATAACGTATAACGTATAACGTATAACGTATAACGTATAACGTATAACGTATAACGTATAACGTATAACGTATAACGTATAACGTATAACGTATAACGTATAACGTATAACGTATAACGTATAACGTATAACGTATAACGTATAACGTATAACGTATAACGTATAACGTATAACGTATAACGTATAACGTATAACGTATAACGTATAACGTATAACGTATAACGTATAACGTATAACGTATAACGTATAACGTATAACGTATAACGTTTAACGTATAACGTATAACGTATAACGTATAACGTATAACGTATAACGTATAACGTATAACGTATAACGTATAACGTATAACGTATAACGTATAACGTATAACGTATAACGTATAACGTATAACGTATAACGTATAACGTATAACGTATAACGAATTACGTAATAAGTATAACGTATAATGTATAACGTATAACGTATAACGCAGAACGTGTAACGTATAACGTATAACGTACAGCGTATAACGTATATCGAATAACGTAAAACGTATAACGTATAACGTATAACGTATAACGTATAACGTATAACGTATAACGTATAACGTATAACGTATTACGTACAGCGTATAACGTATAACGTATAACGTATAACGTATAACGTATAACGTATATCGTTTAACGTACAGCGTATAACGTATATCGAATAACGTACTGCGTATAACGTATAACGTATAACGTATAACGCAGAACGTGTAACGTATAACGTTTAACGTACAGCGTATAACGTATATCGAATAACGTACTGAATATAACGTATAACGTATACCGTATAACGCAGAACGTGTAACGTATAACGTATAACGTACAGCGTATAACGTATAACGTATAACGTATAACGTATAACGTATAACGTATAACGTATAACGTATAACGTATAACGTATAACGTATAACGTATAACGTATAACGTATAACGTGTAACGTGTAACGTGTAACGTATAACGTATAACGTATAACGTATAACGTATAACGTATAACGTATATCGTATAACGTATAAGGTATAACGTATAACGTATAACGTATAACGTATAACGTATAACGTATAACGTATAACGTATAACGTATAAGGTATAACGTATAACGTATAACGTATAACGTATAACGTATAACGTTTAACGTATAACGTATAACGTATAACGTATAACGTATAACGTATAACGTATAACGTATAACGTATAACGTTTAACGTATAACGTATAAGGTATAACGTATAACGTATAACGTATAACGTATAACGTATAACGTATAACGTATAACGTATAACGTATAACGTATAACGTTTAACGTATAACGTATAAGGTATAACGTATAACGTATAACGTATAACGTATAACGTATAACGTATAACGTATAACGTATAACGTATAACGTATAACGTATAACGTATAACGTATAACGTATAACGTTTAACGTATAACGTATAACGTATAACGTATAACGTATAACGTATAACGTATAACGTATAACGTATAACGTATAACGTATAACGTATAACGTATAACGTATAACGTATAACGTATAACGTATAACGTATAACGTATAACGTATAACGTATAACGTATAACGTATAACGTATAACGTATAACGTATAACGTATAACGTATAACGTATAACGTATAACGTATAACGTATAACGTATAACGTATAACGTATAACGTATAACGTATAACGTATAACGTATAACGTATAACGTATAACGTATAACGTATAACGTATAACGTATAACGTATAACGTATAACGTATAACGTATAACGTATAACGTATAACGTATAACGTATAACGTATAACGTTTAACGTATAACGTATAACGTATAACGTATAACGTATAACGTATAACGTATAACGTATAACGTATAACGTATAACGTATAACGTATAACGTATAACGTATAACGTATAACGTATAACGTATAACGTATAACGTATAACGTATAACGTATAACGTATAACGTATAACGTATAACGTATAACGTATAACGTATAACGAATTACGTAATAAGTATAACGTATAATGTATAACGTATAACGTATAACGCAGAACGTGTAACGTATAACGTATAACGTACAGCGTATAACGTATATCGAATAACGTAAAACGTATAACGTATAACGTATAACGTATAACGCAGAACGTGTAACGTATAACGTATAACGTACAGCGTATAACGTATAACGTATAACGTATAACGTATAACGTATAACGTATAACGTATAACGTATAACGTATAACGTATAACGTATAACGTATAACGTATAACGTATAACGTGTAACGTGTAACGTGTAACGTATAACGTATAACGTATAACGTATAACGTATAACGTATAACGTATATCGTATAACGTATAAGGTATAACGTATAACGTATAACGTATAACGTATAACGTATAACGTATAACGTATAACGTATAGCGTATAACGTATAACGTGTAACGTATATCGTTTAACGTACAATGTACAACGTATAACGTGTATCGTATAACGTGTAACGTACGATGTACAACGTATAACGTGTATCGTATAACGTGTAACGTATAACGTATAACGTATAACGTATAACGTATAACGTATAACGTATAACGTATAACGTATAACGTATAACGTATAAGGTATAACGTATAACGTATAACGTATAACGTATAACGTATAACGTATAACGTATAACGTATAACGTATAAGGTATAACGTATAACGTATAACGTATAACGTATAACGTATAACGTATAACGTATAACGTTTAACGTATAACGTATAACGTATAACGTATAACGAATAACGTATAACGTATAACGTATAACGTATAACGTATAACGTATAACGTATAACGTATAACGTATAACGTATAACGTATAGCGCATAACGTGTAACGTATAACGTTTAACGTACAATGTACAAAGTATAACGTATAACGTATAACGTGTAACGTGTAACGTGTAACGTATAACGTATAACGTATAACGTATAACGTATAACGTATAACGTATAACGTATAACGTATAAGGTATAACGTATAACGTATAACGTATAACGTATAACGTATAACGTATAACGTATAACGTATAACGTATAACGTATAACGTATAACGTATAAGGTATAACGTATAACGTATAACGTATAACGTATAACGTATAACGTTTAACGTATAACGTATAACGTATAACGTATAACGTATAACGTATAACGTATAACGTATAACGTATAACGTATAACGTATAACGTTTAACGTATAACGTATAAGGTATAACGTATAACGTATAACGTATAACGTATAACGTATAACGTATAACGTATAACGTATAACGTATAACGTATAACGTATAACGTTTAACGTATAACGTATAACGTATAACGTATAACGTATAACGTATAACGTATAACGTATAACGTATAGCGTATAACGTATAACGTGTAACGTATAACGTTTAACGTTCAATGTACAAAGTATAACGTGTATCGTATAAGGTGTAACGTATAACGTTTAACCTACAGCGTATAACGTATATCGAATAACGTACTGCGTATAACGTATAACGTATAACGTATAACGTATAACGTATAACGTATAACGTATAACGTATAACGTATAACGTATAAGGTATAACGTATAACGTATAACGTATAACGTATAACGTATAAGGTATAACGTATGACGTATAACGTATAACGTATAACGTATAACGTATAACTTATAACGTATAACGTATAACGTATAACGTATAACGTATAACGTATAACGTTTAACGTATAACGTATAACGTATAACGTATAACGTATAACGTATAACGTATAACGTATAACGTATAACGTATAACGTATAACGTATAACGTATAACGTATAGCGTATAACGTATAACGTGTAACGTATATCGTTTAACGTACAATGTACAACGTATAACGTGTATCGTATAACGTGTAACGTACGATGTACAACGTATAACGTGTATCGTATAACGTGTAACGTATAACGTATAACGTATAACGTATAACGTATAACGTATAACGTATAACGTATAACGTATAACGTATAACGTATAACGTATAACGTATAAGGTATAACGTATAACGTATAACGTATAACGTATAACGTATAACGTATAACGTATAACGTATAACGTATAAGGTATAAGGTATAACGTATAACGTATAACGTATAACGTATAACGTATAACGTATAACGTATAACGTTTAACGTATAACGTATAACGTATAACGTATAACGAATAACGTATAACGTATAACGTATAACGTATAACGTATAACGTATAACGTATAACGTATAACGTATAACGTATAACGTATAACGTATAGCGCATAACGTGTAACGTATAACGTTTAACGTACAATGTACAAAGTATAACGTATAACGTATAACGTGTAACGTGTAACGTGTAACGTATAACGTATAACGTATAACGTATAACGTATAACGTATAACGTATAACGTATAACGTATAAGGTATAACGTATAACGTATAACGTATAACGTATAACGTATAACGTATAACGTATAACGTATAACGTATAAGGTATAACGTATAACGTATAACGTATAACGTATAACGTATAACGTATAACGTTTAACGTATAACGTATAACGTATAACGTATAACGTATAACGTATAACGTATAACGTATAACGTATAACGTATAACGTATAACGTATAACGTTTAACGTATAACGTATAACGTATAACGTATAACGTATAACGTTTAACGTATAACGTATAACGTATAACGTATAACGTATAACGTATAACGTATAACGTATAACGTATAACGTTTAACGTATAACGTATAAGGTATAACGTATAACGTATAACGTATAACGTATAACGTATAACGTATAACGTATAACGTATAACGTATAACGTATAACGTATAACGTATAACGTATAACGTTTAACGTATAACGTATAACGTATAACGTATAACGTATAACGTATAACGTATAACGTATAACGTATAACGTATAGCGTATAACGTATAACGTGTAACGTATAACGTTTAACGTACAATGTACAAAGTATAACGTGTATCGTATAACGTATAACGTATAACGTATAACGTATAACGTATAACGTATAACGTATAACGTATAACGTATAACGTATAACGTATAACGTATAACGTATAACGTATAACGTTTAACGTATAACGTATAACGTATAACGTATAACGTATAACGTTTAACGTATAACGTATAACGTATAACGTATAACGTATAACGTATAACGTATAACGTATAACGTATAACGTATAACGTATAACGTATAACGTATAACGTATAACGTATAACGTATAACGTATAACGTATAACGTATAACGTATAACGTATAACGTATAACGTATAACGTATAACGTATAACGTATAACGTATAACGTATAACGTATAACGTATAACGTATAACGTATAACGTATAACGTATAACGTATAACGTATAACGTATAACGTATAACGTATAACGTATAACGTATAACGTATAACGTATAACGTATAACGTATAACGTATAACGTATAACGTATAACGTATAACGTATAACGTATAACGTATAACGTATAACGTATAACGTATAACGTATAACGTATAACGTATAACGTATAACGTATAACGTATAACGTATAACGTATAACGTATAACGTATAACGTATAACGTATAACGTATAACGTATAACGTTTAACGTATAACGTATAACGTATAACGTATAACGTATAACGTATAACGTATAACGTATAACGTATAACGTATAACGTATAACGTATAACGTATAACGTATAACGTATAACGTATAACGTATAACGTATAACGTATAACGTATAACGTATAACGTATAACGAATTACGTAATAAGTATAACGTATAATGTATAACGTATAACGTATAACGCAGAACGTGTAACGTATAACGTATAACGTACAGCGTATAACGTATATCGAATAACGTAAAACGTATAACGTATAACGTATAACGTATAACGTATAACGTATAACGTATAACGTATAACGTATTACGTACAGCGTATAACGTATAACGTATAACGTATAACGTATAACGTATAACGTATATCGTTTAACGTACAGCGTATAACGTATATCGAATAACGTACTGCGTATAACGTATAACGTATAACGTATAACGCAGAACGTGTAACGTATAACGTTTAACGTACAGCGTATAACGTATATCGAATAACGTACTGAATATAACGTATAACGTATACCGTATAACGCAGAACGTGTAACGTATAACGTATAACGTACAGCGTATAACGTATAACGTATAACGTATAACGTATAACGTATAACGTATAACGTATAACGTATAACGTATAACGTATAACGTATAACGTATAACGTATAACGTATAACGTATAACGTGTAACGTGTAACGTGTAACGTATAACGTATAACGTATAACGTATAACGTATAACGTATAACGTATATCGTATAACGTATAAGGTATAACGTATAACGTATAACGTATAACGTATAACGTATAACGTATAACGTATAACGTATAACGTATAACGTATAAGGTATAACGTATAACGTATAACGTATAACGTATAACGTATAACGTTTAACGTATAACGTATAACGTATAACGTATAACGTATAACGTATAACGTATAACGTATAACGTATAACGTTTAACGTATAACGTATAAGGTATAACGTATAACGTATAACGTATAACGTATAACGTATAACGTATAACGTATAACGTATAACGTATAACGTATAACGTATAACGTATAACGTATAACGTTTAACGTATAACGTATAACGTATAACGTATAACGTATAACGTATAACGTATAACGTATAACGTATAACGTATAGCGTATAACGTATAACGTGTAACGTATAACGTTTAACGTACAATGTACAAAGTATAACGTGTATCGTATAACGTATAACGTATAACGTATAACGTATAACGTATAACGTATAACGTATAACGTATAACGTATAACGTATAACGTATAACGTATAACGTATAACGTATAACGTATAACGTATAACGTATAACGTATAACGTTTAACGTTTAACGTATAACGTATAACGTATAACGTATAACGTATAACGTATAACGTATAACGTATAACGTATAACGAATTACGTAATAAGTATAACGTATAATGTATAACGTATAACGTATAACGCAGAACGTGTAACGTATAACGTATAACGTACAGCGTATATCGTATATCGAATAACGTAAAACGTATAACGCAGAACGTGTAACGTATATCGTTTAACGTACAGCGTATAACGTATATCGAATAACGTACTGCGTATAACGTATAACGTATAACGTATAACGCAGAACGTGTAACGTATAACGTATAACGTACAGCGTATAACGTATTCCGAATAACTTATAACGCAGAACGTGTAACGTATAACGTTTAACCTACAGCGTATAACGTATATCGAATAACGTACTGCGTATAACGTATAACGTATAACGTATAACGTATAACGTATAACGTATAACGTATAACGTATAACGTATAAGGTATAACGTATAACGTATAACGTATAACGTATAACGTATAAGGTATAACGTATGACGTATAACGTATAACGTATAACGTATAACGTATAACTTATAACGTATAACGTATACCGTATAACGTATAACGTATAACGTATAGCGTATAACGTATAACGTGTAACGTATAACGTTTAACGTACAATGTACAAAGTATAACGTGTATCGTATAACGTATAACGTATAACGTATAACGTATAACGTATAACGTATAACGTATAACGTATAACGTATAACGTATAACGTATAACGTATAACGTATAACGTATAACGTATAACGTATAACGTATAACGTTTAACGTATAACGTATAACGTATAACGTATAACGTATAACGTTTAACGTATAACGTATAACGTATAACGTATAACGTATAACGTATAACGTATAACGTATAACGTATAACGTATAACGTATAACGTATAACGTATAACGTATAACGTATAACGTATAACGTATAACGTATAACGTATAACGTATAACGTATAACGTATAACGTATAACGTATAACGTATAACGTATAACGTATAACGTATAACGTATAACGTATAACGTATAACGTATAACGTATAACGTATAACGTATAACGTATAACGTATAACGTATAACGTATAACGTTTAACGTATAACGTATAACGTATAACGTATAACGTATAACGTATAACGTATAACGTATAACGTATAACGTATAACGTATAACGTATAACGTATAACGTATAACGTATAACGTATAACGTATAACGTATAACGTATAACGTATAACGTATAACGTATAACGTATAACGTATAACGTATAACGTATAACGTATAACGTATAACGTATAACGTATAACGTATAACGTATAACGTATAACGTATAACGTATAACGTATAACGTATAACGTATAACGTATAACGTATAACGTATAACGTATAACGTATAACGTATAACGTATAACGTATAACGTATAACGTATAACGTATAACGTATAACGTTTAACGTATAACGTATAACGTATAACGTATAACGTATAACGTATAACGTATAACGTATAACGTATAACGTATAACGTATAACGTATAACGTATAACGTATAACGTATAACGTATAACGTATAACGTATAACGTATAACGTATAACGTATAACGTATAACGTATAACGTATAACGAATTACGTAATAAGTATAACGTATAATGTATAACGTATAATGTATAACGTATAACGTATAACGTATAACGTACAGCGTATAACGTATATCGAATAACGTAAAACGTATAACGTATAACGTATAACGTATAACGTATAACGTATAACGTATAACGTATAACGTATAACGTACAGCGTATAACGTATAACGTATAACGTATAACGTATAACGTATAACGTATATCGTTTAACGTACAGCGTATAACGTATATCGAATAACGTACTGCGTATAACGTATAACGTATAACGTATAACGCAGAACGTGTAACGTATAACGTTTAACGTACAGCGTATAACGTATATCGAATAACGTACTGAATATAACGTATAACGTATACCGTATAACGCAGAACGTGTAACGTATAACGTATAACGTACAGCGTATAACGTATAACGTATAACGTATAACGTATAACGTATAACGTATAACGTATAACGTATAACGTATAACGTATAACGTATAACGTATAACGTATAACGTATAACGTATAACGTGTAACGTGTAACGTGTAACGTATAACGTATAACGTATAACGTATAACGTATAACGTATAACGTATATCGTATAACGTATAAGGTATAACGTATAACGTATAACGTATAACGTATAACGTATAACGTATAACGTATAACGTATAACGTATAACGTATAAGGTATAACGTATAACGTATAACGTATAACGTATAACGTATAACGTATAACGTATAACGTATAACGTATAACGTATAACGTATATCGTATAACGTATAACGTATAACGTATAACGTTTAACGTATAACGTATAAGGTATAACGTATAACGTATAACGTATAACGTATAACGTATAACGTATAACGTATAACGTATAACGTATAACGTATAACGTATAACGTATAACGTATAACGTTTAACGTATAACGTATAACGTATAACGTATAACGTATAACGTATACCGTATAACGTATAACGTATAACGTATAGCGTATAACGTATAACGTGTAACGTATAACGTTTAACGTACAATGTACAAAGTATAACGTGTATCGTATAACGTATAACGTATAACGTATAACGTATAACGTATAACGTATAACGTATAACGTATAACGTATAACGTATAACGTATAACGTATAACGTATAACGTATAACGTATAACGTATAACGTATAACGTATAACGTTTAACGTTTAACGTATAACGTATAACGTATAACGTATAACGTATAACGTATAACGTATAACGTATAACGTATAACGAATTACGTAATAAGTATAACGTATAATGTATAACGTATAACGTATAACGCAGAACGTGTAACGTATAACGTATAACGTACAGCGTATATCGTATATCGAATAACGTAAAACGTATAACGCAGAACGTGTAACGTATATCGTTTAACGTACAGCGTATAACGTATATCGAATAACGTACTGCGTATAACGTATAACGTATAACGTATAACGCAGAACGTGTAACGTATAACGTATAACGTACAGCGTATAACGTATTCCGAATAACTTATAACGCAGAACGTGTAACGTATAACGTTTAACCTACAGCGTATAACGTATATCGAATAACGTACTGCGTATAACGTATAACGTATAACGTATAACGTATAACGTATAACGTATAACGTATAACGTATAACGTATAAGGTATAACGTATAACGTATAACGTATAACGTATAACGTATAAGGTATAACGTATGACGTATAACGTATAACGTATAACGTATAACGTATAACTTATAACGTATAACGTATAACGTATAACGTATAACGTATAACGTATAACGTTTAACGTATAACGTATAACGTATAACGTATAACGTATAACGTATAACGTATAACGTATAACGTATAACGTATAACGTATAACGTATAACGTATAACGTATAGCGTATAACGTATAACGTGTAACGTATATCGTTTAACGTACAATGTACAACGTATAACGTGTATCGTATAACGTGTAACGTACGATGTACAACGTATAACGTGTATCGTATAACGTGTAACGTATAACGTATAACGTATAACGTATAACGTATAACGTATAACGTATAACGTATACCGTATAACGTATAACGTATAAGGTATAACGTATAACGTATAACGTATAACGTATAACGTATAACGTATAACGTATAACGTATAACGTATAAGGTATAACGTATAACGTATAACGTATAACGTATAACGTATAACGTATAACGTATAACGTTTAACGTATAACGTATAACGTATAACGTATAACGAATAACGTATAACGTATAACGTATAACGTATAACGTATAACGTATAACGTATAACGTATAACGTATAACGTATAACGTATAGCGCATAACGTGTAACGTATAACGTTTAACGTACAATGTACAAAGTATAACGTATAACGTATAACGTGTAACGTGTAACGTGTAACGTATAACGTATAACGTATAACGTATAACGTATAACGTATAACGTATAACGTATAACGTATAAGGTATAACGTATAACGTATAACGTATAACGTATAACGTATAACGTATAACGTATAAGGTATAACGTATAACGTATAACGTATAACGTATAACGTATAACGTATAACGTTTAACGTATAACGTATAACGTATAACGTATAACGTATAACGTATAACGTATAACGTATAACGTATAACGTATAACGTATAACGTTTAACGTATAACGTATAAGGTATAACGTATAACGTATAACGTATAACGTATAACGTATAACGTATAACGTATAACGTATAACGTATAACGTATAACGTATAACGTATAACGTTTAACGTATAACGTATAACGTATAACGTATAACGTATAACGTATAACGTATAACGTATAACGTATAACGTATAGCGTATAACGTATAACGTGTAACGTATAACGTTTAACGTTCAATGTACAAAGTATAACGTGTATCGTATAAGGTGTAACGTATAACGTATAACGTATAACGTATAACGTATAACGTATAACGTATAACGTATAACGTATAACGTATAACGTATAACGTATAACGTATAACGTATAACGTATAACGTATAACGTATAACGTATAACGTATAACGTATAACGTATAACGTATAACGTATAACGTATAACGTATAACGTATAACGTATAACGTATAACGTATAACGTATAACGTATAACGTATAACGTATAACGTATAACGTATAACGTATAACGTATAACGTATAACGTATAACGTATAACGTATAACGTATAACGTATAACGTATAACGTATAACGTATAACGTATAACGTATAACGTATAACGTATAACGTATAACGTATAACGTATAACGTATAACGTATAACGTATAACGTATAACGTATAACGTATAACGTATAACGTATAACGTATAACGTATAACGTATAACGTATAACGTATAACGTATAACGTATAACGTATAACGTATAACGTATAACGTATAACGTATAACGTATAACGTATAACGTATAACGTATAACGTATAACGTATAACGTATAACGTATAACGTATAACGTATAACGTATAACGTATAACGTATAACGTATAACGTATAACGTATAACGTATAACGTATAACGTATAACGTATAACGTATAACGTATAACGTATAACGTATAACGTATAACGTATAACGTATAACGTATAACGTATAACGTATAACGTATAACGTATAACGTATAACGTATAACGTATAACGTATAACGTATAACGTATAACGTATAACGTATAACGTATAACGTATAACGTATAACGTATAACGTATAACGTATAACGTATAACGTATAACGTATAACGTATAACGTTTAACGTATAACGTATAACGTATAACGTATAACGTATAACGTATAACGTATAACGTATAACGTATAACGTATAACGTATAACGTATAACGTATAACGTATAACGTATAACGTATAACGTATAACGTATAACGTATAACGTATAACGTATAACGTATAACGTATAACGTATAACGTATAACGAATTACGTAATAAGTATAACGTATAATGTATAACGTATAACGTATAACGCAGAACGTGTAACGTATAACGTATAACGTACAGCGTATAACGTATATCGAATAACGTAAAACGTATAACGTATAACGTATAACGTATAACGTATAACGTATAACGTATAACGTATAACGTATAACGTATTACGTACAGCGTATAACGTATAACGTATAACGTATAACGTATAACGTATAACGTATATCGTTTAACGTACAGCGTATAACGTATATCGAATAACGTACTGCGTATAACGTATAACGTATAACGTATAACGCAGAACGTGTAACGTATAACGTTTAACGTACAGCGTATAACGTATATCGAATAACGTACTGAATATAACGTATAACGTATACCGTATAACGCAGAACGTGTAACGTATAACGTATAACGTACAGCGTATAACGTATAACGTATAACGTATAACGTATAACGTATAACGTATAACGTATAACGTATAACGTATAACGTATAACGTATAACGTATAACGTATAACGTATAACGTATAACGTATAACGTATAACGTATAACGTGTAACGTGTAACGTGTAACGTATAACGTATAACGTATAACGTATAACGTATAACGTATAACGTATATCGTATAACGTATAAGGTATAACGTATAACGTATAACGTATAACGTATAACGTATAACGTATAACGTATAACGTATAACGTATAAGGTATAACGTATAACGTATAACGTATAACGTATAACGTATAACGTTTAACGTATAACGTATAACGTATAACGTATAACGTATAACGTATAACGTATAACGTATAACGTATAACGTTTAACGTATAACGTATAAGGTATAACGTATAACGTATAACGTATAACGTATAACGTATAACGTATAACGTATAACGTATAACGTATAACGTATAACGTATAACGTATAACGTATAACGTATAACGTATAACGTTTAACGTATAACGTATAACGTATAACGTATAACGTATAACGTATACCGTATAACGTATAACGTATAACGTATAGCGTATAACGTATAACGTGTAACGTATAACGTTTAACGTACAATGTACAAAGTATAACGTGTATCGTATAACGTGTAACGTATAACGTATAACGTATAACGTATAACGTATAACGTATAACGTATAACGTATACCGTATAACGTATAACGTATAACGTATAACGTATAACGTATAACGTATAACGTATAACGTATAACGTATAACGTATAACGTATAACGTATAACGTATAACGTATAACGTATAACGTATAACGTATAACGTATAACGTATTACGTATAACGTATAACGTATAACGTATAACGTATAACGTATAACGTATAAGGTATAACGTATAAGGTATAACGTATAAGGTATAACGTATAACGTATAACGTATAACGTATAAGGTATAACGTATAACGTATAACGTATAACGTATAACGTATAACGTATAACGTATAACGTATAACGTATAACGTATAACGTATAACGTATAACGTATAACGTATAACGTATAACGTATAACGTATAACGTATAACGTTTAACGTATAACGTATAACGTATAACGTATAACGTATAACGTATAACGTATAACGTATAACGTATAACGTATAACGAATTACGTAATAAGTATAACGTATAATGTATAACGTATAACGTATAACGCAGAACGTGTAACGTATAACGTATAACGTACAGCGTATATCGTATATCGAATAACGTAAAACGTATAACGCAGAACGTGTAACGTATATCGTTTAACGTACAGCGTATAACGTATATCGAATAACGTACTGCGTATAACGTATAACGTATAACGTATAACGCAGAACGTGTAACGTATAACGTATAACGTACAGCGTATAACGTATTCCGAATAACTTATAACGCAGAATGTGTAACGTATAACGTTTAACCTACAGCGTATAACGTATATCGAATAACGTACTGCGTATAACGTATAACGTATAACGTATAACGTATAACGTATAACGTATAACGTATAACGTATAACGTATAAGGTATAACGTATAACGTATAACGTATAACGTATAACGTATAACGTATAAGGTATAACGTATGACGTATAACGTATAACGTATAACGTATAACGTATAACTTATAACGTATAACGTATAACGTATAACGTATAACGTATAACGTATAACGTATAACGTATAACGTATAACGTATAACGTATAACGTATAACGTATAACGTATAACGTATAACGTATAACGTATAACGTATAACGTATAACGTATAACGTATAACGTATAGCGTATAACGTATAACGTGTAACGTATATCGTTTAACGTACAATGTACAACGTATAACGTGTATCGTATAACGTGTAACGTACGATGTACAACGTATAACGTGTATCGTATAACGTGTAACGTGTAACGTATAACGTATAACGTATAACGTATAACGTATAACGTATAACGTATAACGTATAACGTATAAGGTATAACGTATAACGTATAACGTATAACGTATAACGTATAACGTATAACGTATAACGTATAACGTATAAGGTATAACGTATAACGTATAACGTATAACGTATAACGTATAACGTATAACGTATAACGTTTAACGTATAACGTATAACGTATAACGTATAACGAATAACGTATAACGTATAACGTATAACGTATAACGTATAACGTATAACGTATAACGTATAACGTATAACGTATAGCGCATAACGTGTAACGTATAACGTTTAACGTACAATGTACAAAGTATAACGTATAACGTATAACGTGTAACGTGTAACGTGTAACGTATAACGTATAACGTATAACGTATAACGTATAACGTATAACGTATAACGTATAACGTATAACGTATAACGTATAACGTATAACGTATAACGTATAACGTATAACGTATAACGTATAACGTATAACGTATAAGGTATAACGTATAACGTATAACGTATAACGTATAACGTATAACGTATAACGTATAACGTTTAACGTATAACGTATAACGTATAACGTATAACGTATAACGTATAACGTATAACGTATAACGTATAACGTTTAACGTATAACGTATAAGGTATAACGTATAACGTATAACGTATAACGTATAACGTATAACGTATAACGTATAACGTATAACGTTTAACGTATAACGTATAACGTATAACGTATAACGTATAACGTATAACGTATAACGTATAACGTATAGCGTATAACGTATAACGTGTAACGTATAACGTTTAACGTTCAATGTACAAAGTATAACGTGTATCGTATAACGTGTAACGTATAACGTATAACGTATAACGTATAACGTATAACGTATACCGTATAACGTATAACGTATAACGTATAACGTATAACGTATAACGTATAACGTATAACGTATAACGTATAACGTATAACGTATAACGTATAACGTATAACGTATAACGTATAACGTATAACGTATAACGTATAACGTATAACGTATAACGTATTACGTATAACGTATAACGTATAACGTATAACGTATAACGTATAACGTATAAGGTATAACGTATAAGGTATAACGTATAAGGTATAACGTATAACGTATAACGTATAACGTATAAGGTATAACGTATAACGTATAACGTATAACGTATAACGTATAACGTATAACGTATAACGTATAACGTATAACGTATAACGTATAACGTATAACGTATAACGTATAACGTATAACGTATAACGTATAACGTATAACGTATAACGTATAACGTATAACGTATAACGTATAACGTTTAACGTATAACGTATAACGTATAACGTATAACGTATAACGTATAACGTATAACGTATAACGAATTACGTAATAAGTATAACGTATAATGTATAACGTATAACGTATAACGCAGAACGTGTAACGTATAACGTATAACGTACAGCGTATATCGTATATCGAATAACGTAAAACGTATAACGCAGAACGTGTAACGTATATCGTTTAACGTACAGCGTATAACGTATATCGAATAACGTACTGCGTATAACGTATAACGTATAACGTATAACGCAGAACGTGTAACGTATAACGTATAACGTACAGCGTATAACGTATTCCGAATAACTTATAACGCAGAATGTGTAACGTATAACGTTTAACCTACAGCGTATAACGTATATCGAATAACGTACTGCGTATAACGTATAACGTATAACGTATAACGTATAACGTATAACGTATAACGTATAACGTATAACGTATAAGGTATAACGTATAACGTATAACGTATAACGTATAACGTATAACGTATAAGGTAGAACGTATGACGTATAACGTATAACGTATAACGTATAACGTATAACTTATAACGTATAACGTATAACGTATAACGTATAACGTATAACGTATAACGTATAACGTATAACGTATAACGTATAACGTATAACGTATAACGTATAACGTATAACGTATAACGTATAACGTATAACGTATAACGTATAACGTATAACGTATAACGTATAACGTATAGCGTATAACGTATAACGTGTAACGTATATCGTTTAACGTACAATGTACAACGTATAACGTGTATCGTATAACGTGTAACGTACGATGTACAACGTATAACGTGTATCGTATAACGTGTAACGTATAACGTATAACGTATAACGTATAACGTATAACGTATAACGTATAACGTATAACGTATAACGTATAACGTATAACGTATAACGTATAACGTATAACGTATAACGTATAAGGTATAACGTATAACGTATAACGTATAACGTATAACGTATAACGTATAACGTATAACGTTTAACGTATAACGTATAACGTATAACGTATAACGAATAACGTATAACGTATAACGTATAACGTATAACGTATAGCGTATAACGTATAACGTGTAACGTATATCGTTTAACGTACAATGTACAACGTATAACGTGTATCGTATAACGTGTAACGTATAACGTATAACGTATAACGTATAACGTATAACGTATAACGTATAACGTATAACGTATAAGGTATAACGTATAACGTATAACGTATAACGTATAACGTATAACGTATAACGTATAACGTATAACGTATAACGTATAAGGTATATCGTATAACGTATAACGTATAACGTATAACGTATAACGTATAACGTATAACGTTTAACGTATAACGTATAACGTATAACGTATAACGAATAACGTATAACGTATAACGTATAACGTATAACGTATAACGTATAACGTATAACGTATAACGTATAGCGCATAACGTGTAACGTATAACGTTTAACGTACAATGTACAAAGTATAACGTATAACGTATAACGTGTAACGTGTAACGTGTAACGTATAACGTATAACGTATAACGTATAACGTATAACGTATAACGTTTAACGTATAACGTATAACGTATAACGTATAACGTATAACGTATAACGTATAACGTATAACGTTTAACGTATAACGTATAACGTATAACGTATAACGTATAACGTATAACGTATAACGTATAACGTTTAACGTATAACGTATAACGTATAACGTATAACGTATAACGTATAACGTATAACGTATAACGTATAACGTATAACGTATAACGTATAGCGTATAACGTATAACGTGTAACGTATAACGTTTAACGTTCAATGTACAAAGTATAACGTGCATCGTATAACGTGTAACGTATAACGTATAACGTATAACGTATAACGTATAACGTATACCGTATAACGTATAACGTATAACGTATAACGTATAACGTATAACGTATAACGTATAACGTATAACGTATAACGTATAACGTATAACGTATAACGTATAACGTATAACGTATAACGTATAACGTATAAGGTATAACGTATAACGTATAACGTATAACGTATAACGTATAACGTATAACGTATAACGTATAACGTATAACGTATAACGTATAACGTATAACGTATAACGTATAACGTATAACGTATAACGTATAGCGTATAACGTATAACGTGTAACGTATATCGTTTAACGTACAATGTACAACGTATAACGTGTATCGTATAACGTGTAACGTACGATGTACAACGTATAACGTGTATCGTATAACGTGTAACGTATAACGTATAACGTATAACGTATAACGTATAACGTATAACGTATAACGTATAACGTATAACGTATAACGTATAACGTATAACGTATAACGTATAACGTATAACGTATAACGTATAACGTATAACGTATAACGTATAACGTATAAGGTATAACGTATAACGTATAACGTATAACGTATAACGTATAACGTATAACGTATAACGTTTAACGTATAACGTATAACGTATAACGTATAACGAATAACGTATAACGTATAACGTATAACGTATAACGTATAGCGTATAACGTATAACGTGTAACGTATATCGTTTAACGTACAATGTACAACGTATAACGTGTATCGTATAACGTGTAACGTATAACGTATAACGTATAACGAATAACGTATAACGTATAACGTATAACGTATAACGTATAAGGTATAACGTATAACGTATAACGTATAACGTATAACGTATAACGTATAACGTATAACGTGTAACGTATAACGTATAATGGATAACGTGTAACGTATAACGTATAACGTATAACGTATAACGTATAACGTATAACGTATAACGTATAACGTTTAACGTATAACGTATAACGTATAACGTATAACGAATAACGTATAACGTATAACGTATAACGTATAACGTATAACGTATAACGTATAACGTATAACGTATAGCGCATAACGTGTAACGTATAACGTTTAACGTACAATGTACAAAGTATAACGTATAACGTATAACGTGTAACGTGTAACGTGTAACGTATAACGTATAACGTATAACGTATAACGTATAACGTATAACGTATAACGTATAACGTATAACGTATAACGTATAACGTATAACGTATAACGTATAACGTATAACGTATAACGTATAACGTATAACGTATAACGTATAAGGTATAACGTATAACGTATAACGTATAACGTATAACGTATAACGTATAACGTATAACGTTTAACGTATGACGTATAACGTATAACGTATAACGTATAACGTATAACGTATAACGTATAACGTATAACGTTTAACGTATAACGTATAAGGTATAACGTATAACGTATAACGTATAACGTATAACGTATAACGTATAACGTATAACGTATAACGTATAACGTATAACGTATAACGTATAACGTTTAACGTATAACGTATAACGTATAACGTATAACGTATAACGTATAACGTATAACGTATAACGTATAACGTATAGCGTATAACGTATAACGTGTAACGTATAACGTTTAACGTTCAATGTACAAAGTATAACGTGTATCGTATAACGTGTAACGTATAACGTATAACGTATAACGTATAACGTATAACGTATAACGTATACCGTATAACGTATAACGTATAACGTATAACGTATAACGTATAACGTATAACGTATAACGTATAACGTATAACGTATAACGTATAACGTATAACGTATAACGTATAACGTATAACGTATAACGTATAACGTATAACGTATAACGTATTACGTATAACGTATAACGTATAACGTATAACGTATAACGTATAACGTATAAGGTATAACGTATAAGGTATAACGTATAAGGTATAACGTATAACGTATAACGTATAACGTATAAGGTATAACGTATAACGTATAACGTATAACGTATAACGTATAACGTATAACGTATAACGTATAACGTATAACGTATAACGTATAACGTATAACGTATAACGTATAACGTATAACGTATAACGTATAACGTATAACGTATAACGTTTAACGTATAACGTATAACGTATAACGTATAACGTATAACGTATAACGTATAACGAATTACGTAATAAGTATAACGTATAATGTATAACGTATAACGTATAACGCAGAACGTGTAACGTATAACGTATAACGTATAACGTACAGCGTATATCGTATATCGAATAACGTAAAACGTATAACGCAGAACGTGTAACGTATATCGTTTAACGTACAGCGTATAACGTATATCGAATAACGTACTGCGTATAACGTATAACGTATAACGTATAACGCAGAACGTGTAACGTATAACGTATAACGTACAGCGTATAACGTATTCCGAATAACTTATAACGCAGAACGTGTAACGTATAACGTTTAACCTACAGCGTATAACGTATATCGAATAACGTACTGCGTATAACGTATAACGTATAACGTATAACGTATAACGTATAACGTATAACGTATAACGTATAACGTATAAGGTATAACGTATAACGTATAACGTATAACGTATAACGTATAACGTATAAGGTATAACGTATGACGTATAACGTATAACGTATAACGTATAACGTATAACTTATAACGTATAACGTATAACGTATAACGTATAACGTATAACGTATAACGTATAACGTATAACGTATAACGTATAACGTATAACGTATAACGTATAACGTATAACGTATAACGTATAACGTATAACGTATAACGTATAACGTATAACGTATAACGTATAACGTATAACGTATAACGTATAACGTATAACGTATAACGTATAACGTATAACGTATAACGTATAACGTATAACGTATAACGTATAACGTATAGCGTATAACGTATAACGTGTAACGTATATCGTTTAACGTACAATGTACAACGTATAACGTGTATCGTATAACGTGTAACGTACGATGTATAACGTATAACGTGTATCGTATAACGTGTAACGTATAACGTATAACGTATAACGTATAACGTATAACGTATAACGTATAACGTATAAGGTATAACGTATAACGTATAACGTATAACGTATAACGTATAACGTATAACGTATAACGTATAAGGTATAACGTATGACGTATAACGTATAACGTATAACGTATAACGTATAACTTATAACGTATAACGTATAACGTATAACGTATAACGTATAACGTATAACGTATAACGTATAACGTATAACGTATAACGTATAACGTATAACGTATAACGTATAACGTATAACGTATAACGTATAACGTATAACGTATAACGTATAACGTATAACGTATAACGTATAACGTATAACGTATAACGTATAACGTATAACGTATAACGTATAACGTATAACGTATAACGTATAACGTATAACGTATAACGTATAACGTATAACGTATAACGTATAGCGTATAACGTATAACGTGTAACGTATATCGTTTAACGTACAATGTACAACGTATAACGTGTATCGTATAACGTGTAACGTACGATGTATAACGTATAACGTGTATCGTATAACGTGTAACGTATAACGTATAACGTATAACGTATAACGTATAACGTATAACGTATAACGTATAACGTATAACGTATAACGTATAAGGTATAACGTATAACGTATAACGTATAACGTATAACGTATAACGTATAACGTATAACGTATAACGTATAACGTATAACGTATAACGTATAACGTATAACGTATAACGTATAACGTATAACGCATAACGTATAACGTATAACGTATAACGTATAACGTATAGCGTATAACGTATAACGTGTAACGTATATCGTTTAACGTACAATGTACAACGTATAACGTGTATCGTATAACGTGTAACGTACGATGTATAACGTATAACGTGTATCGTATAACGTGTAACGTATAACGTATAACGTATAACGTATAACGTATAACGTATAACGTATAACGTATAACGTATAGCGTATAACGTATAACGTGTAACGTATATCGTTTAACGTACAATGTACAACGTATAACGTGTATCGTATAACGTGTAACGTACGATGTATAACGTATAACGTGTATCGTATAACGTGTAACGTATAACGTATAACGTATAACGTATAACGTATAACGTATAACGTATAACGTATAACGTATAACGTATAAGGTATAACGTATAACGTATAACGTATAACGTATAACGTATAACGTATAACGTATAACGTATAACGTATAACGTATAACGTATAACGTATAACGTATAACGTATAACGTATAACGTATAACGTATAACGTATAACGTATAACGTATAACGTATAACGTATAACGTATAACGTATAACGTATAACGTATAACGTATAACGTATAACGTATAACGTATAACGTATAACGTATAACGTATAACGTATAACGTATAACGTATAACGTATAACGTATAGCGTATAACGTATAACGTGTAACGTATATCGTTTAACGTACAATGTACAACGTATAACGTGTATCGTATAACGTGTAACGTACGATGTATAACGTATAACGTGTATCGTATAACGTGTAACGTATAACGTATAACGTATAACGTATAACGTATAACGTATAACGTATAACGTATAACGTATAACGTATAAGGTATAACGTATAACGTATAACGTATAACGTATAACGTATAACGTATAACGTATAACGTATAACGTATAACGTATAACGTATAACGTATAACGTATAACGTATAACGTATAACGTATAACGTATAACGTATAACGTATAACGTATAACGTATAGCGTATAACGTATAACGTGTAACGTATATCGTTTAACGTACAATGTACAACGTATAACGTGTATCGTATAACGTGTAACGTACGATGTATAACGTATAACGTGTATCGTATAACGTGTAACGTATAACGTATAACGTATAACGTATAACGTATAACGTATAACGTATAACGTATAACGTATAGCGTATAACGTATAACGTGTAACGTATATCGTTTAACGTACAATGTACAACGTATAACGTGTATCGTATAACGTGTAACGTACGATGTATAACGTATAACGTGTATCGTATAACGTGTAACGTATAACGTATAACGTATAACGTATAACGTATAACGTATAACGTATAACGTATAACGTATAACGTATAACGTATAAGGTATAACGTATAACGTATAACGTATAACGTATAACGTATAACGTATAACGTATAACGTATAACGTATAACGTATAACGTATAACGTATAACGTATAACGTATAACGTATAACGTATAACGTATAACGTATAACATATAACGTATAACGTATAACGTATAACGTATAACGTTTAACGTATAACGTATAAGGTATAACGTATAACGTGTAACGTATAACGTATAACGTATAACGTATAACGTATAACGTATAACGTATAACGTATAACGTATAACGTATAAGGTATAACGTATAACGTATAACGTATAACGTATAACGTATAACGTATAACGTATAACGTATAACGTATAACGTATAACGTATAACGTATAACGTATAACGTATAACGTATAACGTATAACGTATAACGTATAACGTATAACGTATAACGTATAACGTATAACGTATAGCGTATAACGTATAACGTGTAACGTATATCGTTTAACGTACAATGTACAACGTATAACGTGTATCGTATAACGTGTAACGTACGATGTATAACGTATAACGTGTATCGTATAACGTGTAACGTATAACGTATAACGTATAACGTATAACGTGTAACGTATATCGTTTAACGTACAATGTACAACGTATAACGTGTATCGTATAACGTGTAACGTACGATGTATAACGTATAACGTGTATCGTATAACGTGTAACGTATAACGTATAACGTATAACGTATAACGTATAACGTATAACGTATAACGTATAAGGTATAACGTATAACGTATAACGTATAACGTATAACGTATAACGTATAACGTATAACGTATAAGGTATAACGTATGACGTATAACGTATAACGTATAACGTATAACGTATAACTTATAACGTATAACGTATAACGTATAACGTATAACGTATAACGTATAACGTATAACGTATAACGTATAACGTATAACGTATAACGTATAACGTATAACGTATAACGTATAACGTATAACGTATAACGTATAACGTATAACGTATAACGTATAACGTATAACGTATAACGTATAACGTATAACGTATAACGTATAACGTATAACGTATAACGTATAACGTATAACGTATAACGTATAACGTATAACGTATAGCGTATAACGTATAACGTGTAACGTATATCGTTTAACGTACAATGTACAACGTATAACGTGTATCGTATAACGTGTAACGTACGATGTATAACGTATAACGTGTATCGTATAACGTGTAACGTATAACGTATAACGTATAACGTATAACGTATAACGTATAACGTATAACGTATAACGTATAACGTATAACGTATAACGTATAACGTATAACGTATAACGTATAACGTATAACGTATAACGTATAACGTATAACGTATAACGTATAACGTATAACGTATAACGTATAACGTATAACGTATAACGTATAACGTATAACGTATAACGTATAACGTATAACGTATAGCGTATAACGTATAACGTGTAACGTATATCGTTTAACGTACAATGTACAACGTATAACGTGTATCGTATAACGTGTAACGTACGATGTAT